>JASGXE010003995.1:0-25392 GCA_030068105.1 Sinentomon sp. SZTP_YWyxl | reverse complement strand
TTTAGCGTCGAATAAAGTAGTGTCATCTGTGGCGGGAGCTAAAAAAGTCACAAATCACGAAATGTGATAAAGACAGCTTATTTAATTTTTCAACATGGCCAAAGACTTTGGGCATCCCTGAATATGCAAATGTTTTTCCTATTTAGTCTTGGCATACGTGGTTAGAGCAAGAAAATTTTTCAGACCACAAAATTTAATAAAAACATCAAATTTACATTTTTGCTATGGCCAAAGACTTTTGGGCTACCCTGTATAACACAACACTCAAGTTTCTGCCCTTCCGTCGATAGAAATGTAACACCAGTCCTTTCCTGTTCACCAATCCTTTCTATTGTTAGGCTTTTTTATAATTTTGCATCTAAAAAGGGTGTCTGTTTTAAATGACTTTGTTTTGTTTTTTAATAAATAAAGCCTCCACAAAACGTTGCATCTGAGATTCAGTATACATGCTAGTTTGCATCTGAGATTCAGTATGCATGCTCGTTGGACAACATTTCGAAAGCAGTCCATTTTCTTTCAAGAGAGCTCCTGAACTTTGGGGGTGGTCAGAGTGAATTCACTCCCTCCAGAAGTTCGGGGTCGAAGAAATCAAGAAACCCTCCTTGTGCATTTTAATAAGTTGCAGAATGTCAATTTGTGTGAGAACTTCAGCAATTTTCTCATTCATATTTGCCTTGCTGGCAATTTTTGAATCAAGCCAGCAATGTTCCCTTTTAAAAATTTAGTTTTTAACATCCATCTTCTATTGGCCAACGCCACTAGCTTGACAACTGTTCCTGAAGTCCAGAGATGGCAACTGTTCTTTATTTTCTCCTGATAGATCACTGGCACAACTTTTAGATTTTTCTGGCACTCTTGGCAGTTGCATTCCACGGAAATTTGGAATCACACAACATAAATGTCTAAATGCCTGGACTGGCATGCCACTTTGCAGGCTCGCAGACCACAGTCACCGTCAGAATCAATGGCCAGAGCAATCACTTGTTTGTTTGCCTAGGACACAGAGAATTTTTAATTGCGGTAGCTGTTCATCATACTGCTCGCATTTTAGGTATGTGCACAAAAGACTGAAATGACAAGGATGGGGGTCAAAAATTGCAAAAACATGATTTGTATGGTTTTTTACTTTTTGACATCACTAGATTGTCTGTCTTTGCTGATTCCAATATAATTGCTGAATTGCCATTTCTGGGTCTGGCAGTTGCGATTCTCAACAACGCTTCTTTCGCTCAGCAGCACTTCGAAAAACCATGCTTGCTGTTTCTCAGTTGAAGAGCATGCCAGAAAGCTGAAAATTGGCATACTTGTGTAAAAAGTGTGTTTTTTTGACTGATGAAGCCAGAAATACATTTTTGGCTCCCTTGTCTGTCCGAAAAGGTCGCAGCCTGGCCTTTTCTATGTACCTGTCTATATGCTCGGTAGTCACAAAACGCAGTTTCTGAATGTTTTCTCTTTCCATTTTTCAAGTCAAATGATGAAAAAATGGCTTCATACGTCAAAAAGTTCATCTTTTTGGGCAACTTTGCTGAAAATTTTATCTCGGAATGTATTGCTTTTCCCACATCATGCGCCAAAAGATTTGCACTCTTTGACAAGTTATTTATTTATTTATTTATTTGACGATTAATTTGCCAGGATACAGTCCGGCGCAAATTATCAAAGTACATTACATGCTCATAATACGGCTGGACAGCCTCGTCGCACAAATTCAACAAAACAAAAAAATGTTAGTAATGGAGAAAAAAAAAAAAAAAAACTAAAAAAAAACTAAAGTTTGGAATCAACGCTCCTGCAACAACGAAACATCTGGAGAGCCATAGAGAATATTCCTCCTGAAAGTGCTTGAACTGATATCATTTCCATTTCCAAAGCTTTTTGCATCCAGGGAGTTCCACTCTCTCACTGTTCTAGCAACAAAGGAAAACTTCCCAACATCCTTACAGACAGGTCCAAATCTCAACTTAAATGTGTGATCATGTCTACCTAAATAGCCAGGGGGTAATAAGCTTTCTTTAATATTTGACCAGCCACCAATGTTGTTTAGCCCCTTAAAAAACCCCCAACCTAGACGCCTTTCTACGCTTGGCCAAGGAGACCCAACCTAGCGCAGTCAACAAATTGGACACACACGAGAAAATGAATACAACCAGTAACAAAACGTGCAGCCCGTCTTTGTACTCTCTCAAGTTTCTCAACCTCTACCAGGTGATAGGGATCCCAGACAGCAGATGCATATTCCAGCAGAGAGCGAACAAGAGCGAAATAAACTTTTTCTTTGACGATTTTGCTCGCCCTAAAAAACGCACGCCTGACAAAAAACAGTGCCGAGTTTGCTTTACCAACAACATTTTCAATATGTTTACTCCAACTCAAAGTTTTTGTGAAAGTAACACCTAAGTAAGTTACACTGTTTGCTAAAGGCAAGTCAAAATTTGCGATGCTGTATTTTCCAATAAGAGGGGATATTTTCCTGGTAAAAGAAACCACCACACATTTCTCAACATTTAGCCGCATCCCCCAGTTGGCACACCACTGCTCAATCTTTTGCAAATCATCATTGAGGGAACGCACGTCATCAGGTGAGGCAATTTCTCTCATAACAGCACAGTCATCAGCAAAAAGAAATGACTTGCAAGTTAAAACATCAGGCAGGTCATTGATATAGATAGAGAAGAGGGTTGGACCAAGGACACTCCCCTGTGGAACTCCAGAGGTCACTTTTCCAATATTAGAAAAGGTATTGCCTATCCTAACCTGCTGGGTGCGACTATCAAGGAAATCTGCAATCCAGTTAACAAAACATCATCCAAATCTATAGACTTCAACTTAGACACCAACGCAGCATGTGGAACTAAGTCAAAAGCCTTTTCAAAATCTATAAATACAACATCTATCTGTCCTCCTCTATCAAGAACCATGGAGATGGTTTGGGAAAAAATTACCAATTGAGTCTCACAGGAAAACCCATTTCGAAAGCCATGCTGATTTGGCTTAATGATTCCTTTTCTTTCTAACAAATCAACTAGATAGTCATTTATAATATGCTCCATGAGTTTGCAACACATACTGGTCAGACTAATTGGCCGATAAGACCGTGCAAACTTCTTATCACCTTTTTTTGGTATTGGACAAACGAAAGCATGTTTCCATTCAATTGGTATTTGCCCCGATAACAAGGACTTTTTCATTATCACTGTAAAAAATTTTGCAAAGACATCAGGAAAAAGCTTAATAAATCGAAAAGAGAAACCATCAGATGTAATACTATTAGAGTTCGGCATTTTCTTTATCCATCTCACAATTTTCGACGTAGTTAACAACTTGTCTACAAAAGCAAAGACATCATTGCACAATGGATACAAAACAGGCTTAGTTTCGGGAGAAAAAACTGTAATAAAATGCTTATTTAACAAATCAGCCTTTTCCAAATCAGAATGTCTAAATACGCCCATTTCATCGAGTAGATACGGAATTGTTTTATCAGAGCCCCTCGAAGAGGAAACAAGATTCCATAATTTTTTGTAGTTGTTTTTGACGCCATCCTTGCACAATCCAGATATGTAATTCATGTGTGCCAAGTCTTTTTCGGCATTTAACTCACCAAGCAATACCTTATAAGATTCCCTATGAGCAGCAGATCGACCCTTGAGTTTGAAAAGCCTCTTGCACCTGTGCTCAAGGTTCTTTATTTTCTTGGTAAACCATACTGGACGTGAGTTAGTCCTGTGCATAACAAGAGGAACTGCAGCCAAATGCTTGAAAACAAGAGAAGTGAAAAGGCACCAAGTTTGCTCAATATCCAGGCAGGGGACCTGGGCAATAAACTCACACAAGTCATCTCTGATGAGATTACTAACAACCTCCTTATTTACTTTTGAAAATTTTGGTGATAAGAATGAGGTGCGAGGGAGAGGCAACGTTTTCCAAAGCCAAGTCAACAAATCCAAATTGGTCACTCAAACCCATCCATAACAACAGTGTTTTTGACAATATTCATTGGCCTTATCAAAAATATGTCCAAAATGTTAGCAGTAGATGAAGTTACACGGGTGGGAGTCCTAACAGTCTGTTGCAGATGGAATTCTTGCAGAAATGAGATTGCCATGTTTGAGACACCAGAATCAGGAAGCTCTAGGAAGGAAAGTGTCTCCCAATTCACATGCGGAAGATTAAAATCCCCACCAACAATGATTTTCTTAGACATTTTAGAACCAAGCCCAATTTTATGAAGGGACTTCGTCATGGAAGAAAAAATGTCACCATTGCTTGAAGGAGGTCTATATGCACCAAGTACCAGTAAAGGATGTGAGTGACTTGAACCAGTAAGAAACTTGCAACACAAATATTCGTGGGTAGCATCTGAAAATAGCAACTCAGAGGGAATAGAGGATTTGGACCCAATGGCCACTCCACCTCCATGAAGACTGCGGTCTCTGCGGAAAACAACATAGCCATCTGGGAAAACTTCACGATCAAATATCTCATGATTTAACCAAGTTTCAGTGAGAATAAAAATATCAGGATCTATAATGGAGACAACGCTCGCCAACTCTCTAACCTTGCTTCGCAGCCCCCTAACATTGATTTGTAGGACTCGAAAATGATGATTGGAAACATTTTCTGAAACACAGGTTGAAACCTGGGGAGGATTCAAAACATTGGAATTGGGGCATAAGACAACCTTGGGTGCAACATCATCAGCTTCTTCGTTATCTGTGGGGCACCAAATTTTTTTGCCTAAACGACTCATTTTTTGTCTTGCACCTGAATTGGCTGGAATTTGGAATTGAATGGACTAGAATGAGTTGAGAGGTTGAAATCCATCCATCTGGTGCTGCACATTTGCAAATTCTTATTTTGGGCAATGTTTGTGCCAAGTCAGTTGAAAAATTAAAAACAAAATAAGCTGCTCAGAAGTTTCCTCCCTCTGCCATAACCTTTTCCCGATCGGAATCATTTAAAAGATGAGTTTGGTAATCGCAAGATGGGTGCTCAATTTCCGAAAAGAATGCGATTTTCTTTTTCAGAGAAATGCGTCACAGCGTGACAGGCATGCTGAAAAGTAGAAAACTCACTCGACGATTTATTCTCCGTTGAAAGCAGCGGAGCTGATGTTTCGGAGGCATCCCGCTCTCACGTTGATGAAGCCAACTTCTCTGTCCTCAACTGGAGAATAAATCATCTGGTGAGTTTACTTTTCAAGTTCTCCAAGTTTCCATCCCGCTTATGGCGATTTCATGCTGAAAGGTGTCCGAGTAGCAGAAATCACTTGCAGATAAAGGAACAGCATGGGATTAACACTGTGTGGATCGTCTTTCCGACGGGCAGCCTTGTGTCATACCAACCGGGAAGTGGTTGAGCGTTATTGAGAATTTTTATTTCTTCAAAAAAGGCCATTTTGATCCAAGGAAATATTTTTTGTTTCTTTAAACCGGGTAATCGGTAGTGAATTTCTCAGAAGGTGGTGCTCTCTAGCATTGTGATGTGAATTGCAGCAAAAACTGTACACCCCATGTTTTTATTCCTTGGACAATTTCAGCACGAGCACAACGAGCGGGATAATCAGATGCTGAAACGAAACAAATAAAACTCACAGCCAAAACCGTTTGAAAACCGCAACAAAGTGCGACGCTTTGCTCCCGCACCATGGAGCTTCTTCAGGCGAACCAGTAGATTGACGCTACACCACAACTCCAGTCATGCTTTGAGGTACTCTGCTGGTTCAACTGAAGATGCTCCACGCTGTGCGAGCAAAACGTCACATTTCGTTGCAGTTTTACGAATGGATTTGGCTGTGAGTTTTTTTTTTCAATTTCAACATGTCTAATCCGTGGACTCTTGCATTCATTTCTCAGTACAAATGAATGCACGAAAAAATAATATCCTTGGCTGCAGGTAGCTAGAACTAGGCTGCATGTCTGATTAAAGATTTAAATCGTTCGCCATTGCAATGCCAATATTTCACATTAACAATGCATTCCCAATGTGATTTATTAGCATTTGAAACTGAATGGCAGAAGTGAAGAACTGAACAACAGGCACGCACATCCAAGGTGATGCAGAGTTTTCAGGAAAAGTGCATCAAAGCTTAGTAGTTGTGCTGGCAGACTTCAAAGCGGAGTGTGCTGATGGACTTCCTGTTGTGCTTCTGTGAAAATGGTTTGAAAGAAACACTTCCTCCCCATTGGCTCCAACAGAGATATTGTTACCTTTTGTTTTCCCATCTTGAAAAAAGGAATTCTTGCAAAAATTCAAGTGCCATCTGGCAGTATGGAGCACATATAGCAATGAGTGCAGTTGAAAAGTGTGTACGGTAAAGTTGAAGAAAAGCTTCAAGATTGTCTTTGGAATACATGACCACATGTGTATTTCCAAAAAGCCAATCACATTTGTGATCTTATAATTCCTGTACTATACATTTCACATGCAGGCATGTTTTTGAAACATTAAATGAAGGCATCACAAAAACAAATACACATCGTGGGTACACCAAGGCATCTGTTGTTGCAGTGATTCCTTGGTTAAATAAACACCTAATTTTCTAAGTCAAATGAGGGACAACCTAGCCCAGAAAGAAGGATCGCACAGGACGAAGCAAATCACCATATCACAAATTATCATAATCATAATTAACTATTACATCCTTCAACCACAGTTTAAAATCATCAAACCAACCCATCAAATTTTGCCAATGTCAACATCAAACATGGGACACGATTTAGATGCGGGCCTCAATGGCCAAAATTGAGGTGCTAATCTGAAACTACTTTTCGTTTACAGTTGATCCCCATGATTGCGGGGCACTACTATCCAACCTGTCAGTGCCAGCTTGCAAGTTTGTAAGCAAAATGGGATATTCTTGAAGCAGGAAATGACTAAGTAATGCGTGCAAACGATGGAACTGTGCTCCCGCATTCAAAGTCCAGTGCAAGAACAAGTATATTTTTCAATGGGGGTCTGTGCCACCTTGACAGATGAAAATGCCCATTCGAAATCTGTCCAATCTGTGAAGCAGAAAATCGGATACAAAAGAAGAAAAGATGTTCTTGCTGCAGTTGTGCAGTGGAAGCAATCTCGCCTGATGCATGGAGGCCAGGGTTCAATTCCCCGCCATTTGGGAATTTTTTGAATATCACGTGACTCGCTTGAAATTTTTGGTCACTCATGTGACCACTTTCTTTCATTTGAAAAGGCTCGAAAAGGAAAAAAAATATTTTTGATCATTGAACAAGGCGACAAGAGACTCTCATACCATCACCGAACTTCATTGGCATGAACTGAAAGAAAACTGTTGCTAAGTAAATCATGTGTGTTCAAAGAAAAAATAAGATTGAAAAATAAAAATGATAGCCCTGGCTATGAAATGGGTAAAACGAATATCACACGATTTCCTTCTGATTCGTGAGCGGAAAGACTCAGCTCAGAACTTTAGATGGTCCTCGGCGCCTTTAACTTTTGAACTGCTCAGATTGACGATGCTGCTATCTTCCTGCTAAATCTGAGAGGCTGTTATCATCCTGCTGTCACCATGTCAACATCCTGCTAATTTAGCAGGTGGATTTGAATAAGGAAAATGAAAGTTAGCCGGTCGGTGGCAGGAGTTTAGTTGCTCTGCTTCTAAGCTCAGAAGGCTGATTTGAGTGAGGTCCCAGGTATTTCAAAGCATTGTGACTGAGAAATTGTCTCAAAAGCAACGAAAATCCAATATTTTTTATTGAAACTAAATAAGTGGTCACTAAAGTCACACTTTGCAAATTTTTGTGAATTTTTTTTTTTTTTTTGCAAAAATGCAATGATTTTTTTTTTAACTGGGATGAGTCAGCACATTTCTGGAAGTCACATCTCTGCATGTCCGCTGGTTACTTCTTGCAAGATTGCCTCAATCACAGACATCACGGTTTGCTTCAATCCAGCCAAGTTGCTTGGTGCCATGCATGAAACAAGCCATCAGCCTTCAGCGTGTGCTGCTGAAGGTCGATTTGCACCTGTGTATGATGTCAGTAAAATAAAGGTCTCATATTTTTGCCTTTCCATTTCCCGAATCATGGTCAAATGAGTGTTTCTCCCACTCTGCAGTGCATCATCCATGAATACTGCAGCACTTTACACCATAATCATGGCCAGCTTGCAGCAAAGGGGCAGCCACTTACTCGGGTCAGAAACATCGTAAAGATGGACGCAGAATGAAAAAATCTCCCAAATGTGAGACCTTGTGAACATGTTGGCTTTGTAGATGATTTCCATTCACAAAAATCTGAATATGCGAAAATCTTGGCTTTTTTGAAATCACATTTGTGAAGGCTAGCCAAATGATTTTGCATTGATTGTTCACATACGAGAGTCGTAATTTACCCAGTGACATATGCTTTGAGGGTAAATGATTTATAAGCCTATCCAAAGATTGGCCTGGTGCAGAAGAAAATATTGGTCAAAATCAAAAACCCTCTTGGCTGGTGAGGGCCAAGAGGGAGTTCAAAAAAGGGTGGAGAACTTCTGTTTTAAATATAAAAAACGAGACCACAGTTATTGGCATAGATCTTTAGGTGTGGGGATGTTACCCCAAAATTCTAAAAGAATGCATCCCCACCCTTTTTTGCCATAAACGATCACATCTGGTTTGTCCTTTCACAAGACTTGAATTTCATATCTTCTGGCATCCAGCTAATTCTGCATATGTTTATATATGTTTGAGGGTCTTTCGGAATTTCAAATCCACAGCCGGAACAACACTTTCTCTTATCTTTCTACATCCCGAGAACTCATGAAGAGAAAAGCAGAGAATCACAAATTGGGGCTAGCATCTTCAATCCAAGCAGCCTGCAACAAGAAACAAACAATTCCACAAATATTATTTAAAATTTAAAGGCAACGCTAAAAAGTACAAGATATCCACCTCATCTCGAGCCAATGCTGAAGCATACAGAAAAGTGAAAGCCACGCATTTTATTAAACATTCAGAAAAGTCATTGTGGTTTGGTTTCAGTGGTGGCACCTCTTCCTTTGCTAAACTCTTCCATCATGAGTGGTCTTCCTGTTGGATAAGAATGATTCTGGAACTTCCCAATAAAGATTGTCTGATCAATTGTCTTTTTCGAAAATTCTTGGACTCCAACTCAAATTTGGCTTCAATTCATTTTTGCTGCTCGAATCTGCTGCTGGTTATTTTCATTATCCTGCTGGTGTTATTTTTATTATTTTTGTTACGTTTATGGTTCTGAGGGCTGCAGTTGGCATGTTTTTTGAATGAAGAAAGGGTATTGCTTGCCTGCCTGCCACAAATAAAATTGCACAAAAATAAAGCGCAGTTGCACTTCACAGCAAGATTGTTTATTTTATTTCGGGAAAAAAACTTTTCTAACAGCAAGTATGGCCTCCACATTTCGCACGATTATTTCTCTGTCTGTATAGATGGTTTCACAGGATGGGTCGAACTTCAAAATTAAACTTTTTGCTGTCAAGTCAGCTTTTTACGAACCGGTGTCTGGCTTTGACTGCCTCTACAACTGTTACAGGGGATCTCCTGTCAATAGAGTTCCCGTCTTGAAGTTATTTGGACCGACAAATCAATGTTAGTTTGTGTATTGTTTTTCTGCAATCACTCCTTGTTTTTCTGCAATCACTTTGTGGATTTTATAGTTGTTGTCTACGGCGTGTATTTTTCTTCTGAAATCACGTGACAACTACAAGTTGGCCTATATCATGGATCCTGTCAGTGTCTGCTGGACCATGTTTTCGAGGAAAAAATGTGCGCAAATTCGTTGAATGCAGTTTGATAAAGCCGATTTTCTGACTGGGATAACGGTCATGTCCAGCCGTGTTGCCATATTCCAGATCTCAGATGTATTTTCATTATGTTCTCGTGGGATGGTGTAAGGTAATTGCATATCGGTCTACTTCCTGGACATTTCAATTTCAATTAAATTTTTTGGAGTTACCTCCTATAAAAAATACGACAATAACCGTTATGCAATTACAGGCAATGCAATTGCAGGCAAAAGAAAAAAAATGTAAAAGGGCACGAATAACAAAGAGAACGGAAATTCTATGACTCTCGCCAAGATTCCAATTGTGATTGAAAAGTGGCCAAGTTTAGCGGGTTTGCGAACACATACCTGGGAAGTGAGTTCCACTGGAGTGATGGTGCGTCCCAAAAAAAGAAAATTTGCCAACATCTTTGCTAAAGTTCCACAGGCGAATTTTGAAATCGTGATCTTGCCGAGAGTAATAATGAGGGGCGTCTAACAAGTCAGCCCAACCCCCACTCCCCTTCAAAATCAGGATGAGACTTGACATGTGTTAACATTTCTTAGATGTTCTCACCCCTCAAACACGGAAGCTTGCCTTACTTCTGATGATGTCATTTTGCCAAGCATAAATTTGTCTTCATGCTCCTTTTTGCAAAAATGATTATCCTTGGCAAAAACGGTGCTGTGTTTAGTTCCAAGACATTAATTACCCTTACTGCATGCATAAAATTCTTTTCTCTTTCTCTGTTTATCTCACTTCGTTTTTGTTGACAATTACAGATGAAAAAGCGTGCGTCCACATTCATGGGGTGTTCCCCTATTTCTTCGTTCCGTACGATGGCAGTCAAAGTGTCGATAGGATGATATTTGCTCTAGGAACGTCTTTGGATAAGGCAATAAATACGGCCAATGCAAAACCATCAGCAAGTATCCAGCATGTCTACAACATCACCCTTGTTGCCGGAATGTAAGAACGATTATGATTTTTTTTTATTTTGGTTGGCACTTGCCCTTTTTTCTTCAAGGACTTACAATCTTGTCATGACTTCGACAGGGTTGCTTGACAAGGTTGATCATTTCCACACCTCGACAGGGTTGCTGCATGTGTTTTTCATTTTTTTTAATTGCTCTTTTGTGTTTTCTTTCTCGAAATCATATTTTTGGATTTTTTACTCCACATTTTTCCCTTGTGTGATTGTAATTCAGTTACCTACCATTTTTGTCCAGATGCATCTCGTTAACGTTTTTCCAGTGAATGCTGTTAATATGGTGATGTTATCTATCAGTTGTCAATGATTGATTGATCAGTCATTGATCAATGATAATTGAATCACAATGATTGATATGTCAGTGGTACGCTTCCCCTCTTTCAATGATACGTTTAACCACTTCGAAAATGCACTTTTGTCATCCAAAAGGCAACATTTTGTATTTTGAATGAATGTGCTCCAAAATGCTTTTGAACAATTTACTCCAAAATCTTTGACATTTTATCGTTATACTACTCACCACTTGTTATCGAATGTTTGTTTGCGTGGGCTCATATCCACGTAAGTGTTATGGAAGTGTTACAATTTTGTGCTAGAGTTTCTTATCTTTTCAATCTTTCAATCGTAGAGCCAAGCTTTCAATTTCGTGAAATGTAACAAACGTAAAGAGTGCAATCCCTACAAAGCTTCAACACAAAATCTCTTGAAATCATTTTGATGAATGCGATGCGTAGGAATCCATTGTTATTGCACATCCAAAATATTCATTACAAAATGAAAGTCCTGTGAAAATTGACAGAATATTGGCAAAGTCTCGGAATCAATAAAAGTTCAGACTCATTTGTACATTCCAGCTGATTTTATATGCCCCCACGATCAAACAATGATCTCGATTACGTTGCATTGCAGTGGCTAATAAATGAAGTGGCAAGCACACATGTGGCAGACGACTTCTTCATTTCCAAACTTTTTTGTGGCTGCACAAAGATCCTCGATGTGCATCCAAACCATTTATTTTGGCTTCATGCTTTGATAAGATCCTCAATGTGTATCCAAATCATTTATCGTGGCTGCATGCTTTGATAAGATCCTCAATGTGTATCCAAATCATTTATCCTGGCTGCACTCTATTCTTTTTATTTTTCTTTAGTCCTTTCTACGGATTCCATTCAAAGGAGCACCAGTTTTTGAAGATATTTCTCTTCAATCCAAATCTTATCAAGACAGCTGTTGACCTGTTGCAGGTTTTGCTTTGTTTTGTTTTTTACAAAATGTTGAGTTTTTGAACTCCTTCTACAGCCGCTTTCCTGCCATTAACTTGAACAGTTTCAAAATTGAACTGATAGATTGACCTGATCGTGGAAGATGCAAAATAGACTTGTTGCTTTGAACGAACAAGAATTATAGTAGTTTTAACTGGAGAAGCATGCAAAAGAAATTTACAGATGTGAACATTGGTGCCACCAGAATTGAAATACGAGTACCACTGGTTTTGATAAAAAAAAATCGGAATTTAACCACTCTAAGAGCAGGGCAAAAAGGCACAACAAAAGAGTCTCCTGGCCGAGGTACATCTTTCTGTTACAGGAGTTGTATCCAGGAGCTGAAACAAGAAATTGCCAATGGAATTGCCCAGCGCATGAATCATGTTGCCTGGCTGGTACTCCTGCAAATACCATTGGAACAGCATCCAAGAACTGAGAAAAAAAAACGAGAAGCTCTCCGAGGACAGGGCAGAAACGTTCCCCATTGACGAACACTTCTTTTTGCAGCCCTGGCCACCGAATTTGTTACAAATTTCCATGGCATGATTTGAGTTTTTGACTTTGGATTGATCAGAGAACATTTGAAATTTCAGATTGCATGATTCTCCTAGACAGAGAGTCCCAAATCTTAAATATTGCTCTCTCTTTCAGAATGGAAATGTTCTCGGTTATCCTGTGCAAACATACGAAACCCACATCCCCTTTCACCTCCAGTTCATGATAGACTACAACCTCCATGGGATGAATTGGGTTCTTCTAAGATCTGTGAAATTCAGGCGGAAAAAGGGACTCATATCCTCAGAGTCGGGTAAGATTAAAGCACTTGCTCAGCCAAACTCAAGTGGAGGCTTCTTAGCCATAATTTGGGCATTGGATGTAGAAAAGTGATCCTACGTTTTCTTTTATTATCACAAAATGCAGCAAAAATTTTTGGTGCTGTTCATTCACAGTGAAATAAGCTATTTTACAAGAGGGGTGATGAGTTACGATTGTTGTACCAAATGGCTCATAAATGTTGCACTGGAGCAAGGAATACAAATACCAAGCTTTTAAAGAAGCTGGAAAATCCGTTGAGAAACTTCTTGTTCGGCATATGTTCCAGACTGGTTTGGAAAAGGAATGTCAAAATTGGAAAACGAGACGTTTCTTGAAAACAGGAAAAATATGCCATGAGCATGATTTTTGACCAGACAACCGATCATGATTACCTTTTCTATGTTTTAGGCAGGGATCCAATTACGTCATGTGAAGTTGAAGCTGATGCGATGGAAAGTGATATTTTGAACAGATGCCGAAATACCCTACAGAGTAAGCAATATTTTTTTATCTGAAATGAATTATCTCGTGGGACATTTTTTATCTCTTGGGAATTCTTCCCCGCCCCAAAAGTCTTCAAAAGAGACTTATTCATCTCCCAAAAGTCCTTGCAGGCCACTTGTTCCGAATCCCTGGATCACAAATCACTGGTGTGTCTTGTTCGCTCCACTTCATTAGTTGTTTTTGATGGAAAATATTCTCTTTGCTGGCACAATTATTGTTCAAGTTCCTCCCCCGAGGTAGAACTGATGAAATTTATTTTCTTTTAGATTTTAGTTTTCAGGTTGGTCTTACATCCTGTTTCATGCATCCAATGACCACTCTGGGCCTTATTACAGAAGGGCCTTATTATCTCTCTCAGCCTAATTACAGAACCTCTCCCAGCGTTAAGATGGTTCCCAAGCATGATGTCTCACATTTTTATTTTGGCACAGGAAAAAAATGAGTGAAGTCTTCCTTCGAAACCTTTTTCTGCGATGAGAGAGTTAAAAGGACCTAGATTGAAGTTTTCTTTGATGCTTTCAGATTTCCACCACATCTGGAATGTGAAAGAACCAGAACGGAAAAACTTCAACATAAATGAAAATAAAAGCGTAAATGAAAGAAGAATAAATTGAAAAACCATCAGAAAATGTTACAATCTAAATCAAATGCAAAAATAATGTCTGCTGCAACTGACATCCCCCTGTGATACACTGATGCGGTGTGTGCAGATGGGTGACCTTAGCTGATTCGAGTGGCAATGTTCTTTAGTTGCAGCGGTTGCAACCAAATCAAAATTTTGAGAATTGTCAACTGGTGAGCAGCTAATGCTGCTCAACATCTTATTTTTTCTGAATAGTTGCGACAGAATTAGTTACCATTCGCATGCATAACATAAAAATTGCAACTGTTCAGATTTGAGCAAAAGGAGACCTTAGTAAAAACTCCATGCTGCAGAATTTAACAAACATCTTTTGTCCGTGATCAAAACCTGACAACTAGAAAACATTTTTGCTATCTTGTACTTCAATTTCTACCGCCTGCATGAGAGTGAAATGAAAGAAAATGGTTTCGGAGGCAACAGTTGAATGGGAAAACAACATGTATGTTTTTCTCGATAGATGCTTCTGTTCACAAGAATTTTCAGTTCTTGAAACTTAGAACAGGAAAACAAAGAAGTTTGCTGTATTGATCTACTTGAAGTAAGGTGTATTTAAAATGTTGGAACAGTGACCATGGCCTTGTTCGAACAATACCCTTGTAATTTAACAAGCTAACAACAAACCTGTTTTTTAATTTATTTGGAACCATTCATTTTTTTCTGTAAAATGCTTTTTTGTGCTGCAGAAGGCATGATGAGAAGGTAGAAGTTTCAGCACCTTCCAACCTTCTCATTCACTTTTTTCATCAGACAGAACTGCAGGTGGATGTACCAATCCTGGTTTGGCAGCAATTTGGACCGATGAACTCGCGCACTTGAAGAAGGCTGGAGTCATTGAATCTGGACAGAGCTCACAGTTTGGAATGGACGATTCCGCTTTTTTGGATCGGACGCAAGAGCATTCACAGCGAAAGGAACGTCAACTGCTTGCTGATCTGAAACGGCAGTTGGCTGCTGATCAGGTACACCAGCCTAGCTGATTATAAACAGTGGAGGGATGACTTTGCTAACTTTGGCAGCCTGCGTCAGTTTTAGGCATTGAAGTCATCCAGGATGACGAAAGATCCACCTATTGTTGCTTATGACGATTCCCATAAAATGGGATCTTGTCTTTTGTTTTTGACATCAACCAGTGCTACATTTCGGGAAGTCAAAAAACAAAATCGAGCAAACCATGGCTTTATATTTACTCATGGAAGTCTGTATTGAGTTTCTTCAAATTCATGGTCATTTCTGTCCCAAATCCTCCCCGTCAAGATCATTACCCAATACAAGGTTTGTGAAGACATAGACATCAGTGCTTAAATTGTAAAGAAAAAGCGGCCGGCTCCCATATATTTTGAAAGGGGCAGACAAATTTGAAAAGGGCTTTTGGGTCTAAAAGGGCATCAATTTTTCAGGACATGGGGGCAACAACGGGGCAATGTGCAAGAAAAAGGGCAATGTCGTTTCGGACGATGCGTTGCGCGAAGCGCAACGCCGGGGGAGGGGTTCGGGGAGGGGGTGTCCCCCTCCCCGAAGGGGGAAAAATTTTTAAAAATGGAACCTCGAGAGGTGCTCAGAATTCGCAATTTTTGAAAAAAACTGCCAGAGCTTTTGTCGCAAGCACCATCTGCACGCATATTCAATTGACCTACGAATTGAATTTACACGATTTTAAAATACACAACCATGTTGCACAAAATTCAATAGCATGTTTCTTCATTGCAAATGCCGACTTCCAACTTGGACGAGCACAACACAAAAATTGGCGAAATACCAATTGACAAAAATTGGCCATTTGAGGGCATCGTGGGGATAATCAGGTGTTCAAGAAAGGGTATAATAGTATTCGTATAAGTCGCAACAAATCGACTGCCGATTTCGCGAGGTTTTCACTCTGTTTCTCACACCACATCTCGTGATGAAATCGATAATTTGGTTCGATCAAGATCGAGCCGTCAGCCTGGAAAGGAAAAAACAAACCGCCAAGCAGAGTTCGCAATTTTGGGGCACTCATCGTTCATTCATTGTCACTTGACAGACACTAAAACAAGTCCGTTGCGTCACCCTGCGCTCTGCAGGTCGCATGCGCAGCACTCACCGAGACCGATGACCAACTGCAACTGCGACGAAAGTCGAAAACGCATTTCATTCACAGTTCACACTTTTCCATCCAACCCAGTGTCAAACACCCGAATCACAAAAAGTAGGAAAAAAACACTCGGAACAAAGGAAACAGACCTGGTTAAAATTTGATTTGAAAAAAAAAAACAAATTTTCAGCAATAAATTGTGAAAAAGGGCCGCGCGGAAAAAAAACCGCGCCGGCTGCGGCCGGCTCCCATTGAAAGGGCTTCCACCTCTCCCGAGAAAAAGGGCAGCCGGCTCAACGAGCCGGCGCCTCGAGGGACGGCCGGCTCTGAGAGCCGGAGGGAGCCGGCTCAATTTAAGCACTGATAGACATGATGTTATTCTTGGTATCGTCAATGTGAACTGTAATTCACATGTGAACTGCCTGTACAAATTTAAGATTTATTGCTCCGTTATTTTTTGTTTAATTTGTCAGGCAAATGAGTCAAAACTCAATGCGTCAGGCAGCTATCCTATTCCATGCATGGAAGGTGGTTCCTATCCAATAGCAGCATCATCTGGCAGTAGCGGTCCTGATACTTTTGCACAACTTGAGAGCCAAAGACAATCCAATGGAGATAATCTGGAAGGATCTTGCCGCATGGATTCATCCTTAGGTAGTTTTGGCAATTTACTCTCCAGCTGCAAACAGCTTCTTGCATTCTGATTTTGTAAGATATTTTTTCAAGAATCTCTGCTGAAGTGATTTTTTGGCCTGTTGGGCTTTTGTTGAATTTTTGTTCGGAAACTGCACAGAATCTGCCATCGAGCATCAATCTTCAACTGCATAGAATCAGTGTGATATCTTCTTGTCTATTTAGCTGAAGAACGACCTACTGGATACCGATCTGAAGAGACGTGAATGGGAGAAAAGAGCAGGCACCACCAGATTTGGCCAAACAACTAAAAAAAAAATAAAACGAATCCCAACTTTGTCTTTAGCACGTCAATTATTCTTATTCATTTTTTTCGCAGACCAAAGTTTGCTGGACGTCCTCGATAGTTTGGAAAACGAAGCCACGGCAGATGATGTGATATTGAACAACAGTTGCGGCTCCAGTCATGGTAGCATTGCTGCGCTTTGCATCGGAGAGGAGGGGAGTCTTCTTTCACAGACATTTTGTGATGCGGAGGAAGGCGCCGATGTGGACGATTACTCCTTGAAGAGGGATGATAAGCAAAAGGCTGCTGACAATTTGGACGAAACTATTTTTAGCCAAATCTGCGATGATGAAGAGATTGAGGATGAAGCGAGTCCTGAGGTGCCAGATGATGCCAGCATATCTCACCATGGAAGCCTGCTATCTTTGTCACGTTCTTTTGACAGTGATGGACATCTTGTGAACAGTCCAGCTGTGTGTGACGGGACCCTTGAAGATTCCCCAGATAAATCCGGTTTGGAAGATGACCAAGTGGATGAAACATCAGCTTCATCAGATGATGTGTTGATTCACACTCTCGAGTGCACCGATCTTGGAGAGATCAGTGGCATTGCTGAAAGAGATGAGTCCACTGTTCAACACGACCTCAGCTTCATGATTTTAGACATCGCAGCTCGGCAGGAATCGGCACATTTGAGGTTATTTCCTCATTCAGAGTCAGCAAAATAACTTTTTCATGCACGTGTTCTCCCCATTCTTGTTGAGATATAAAAGTGCAGGTTGCAAGGCATGGAAAATGTGAAACTTTTTCTTTTTGCAAAAATTCCACAGTCACTGTTCGGTTCAACTCATGTCCTCCCTTTTGAAATGCTGTTGTGAAAGACAATGGAGAAAATTTTTGATTAACTAGCATTATAGCACCCCTGACTTTTTCAGAGACTGCTGTAATTGAAGCCTCTTTGGAACTGCTTGGATGCATGAATGTTACTTCCAGCACAAACTTTATTATGAAGATGGGCATTGCGTGGGTCGCTGGGTCCCAGCCTTGGCCTCACTCCTCCACCACACAATCTTTACTCGGCAGATGTGTAAATTTCAAACGTTTTTAAGGATTTTGCTTTGCCCAACCCAGAAAGCATTGGTGGATGAGGAGAGTTTGTTGACAGTCGTTTTATTTTTATCGACACTGAAATGTTTTAAAAGTTTTTGGCATCTGTGAAGCTTTTCTTTTGTGGGGTTATTCTTGAATAATGGCTTAGGTATCAACGGTATCGTACTTCAGATGAGAGTTGCTAATGATAGTTGACACCTTTGATCCATACCTGACAAAGATAACATTAACTGGTTCATTTTAAGGCTATGGAATCCTTGATGACAGGCCAGTGATTATCAAAATGGCTGACAAGCAAACATCGTCGGACCATGTTTACCAAATCCTGACACTGGTAATGATTCACAATTATCCACGATTCCCATATCATGAGGTATGTAAGCCCATATGTTTTGAGAGTGTGTTTGCTAATTTGGAATGTTCCAAGTGAAAAATGAATTTGAATGATTTAGAATGTTCCAACAATGATTCAAAAATCGTGATTGAAGGTCATGCGACGAATCTGACTTTCTTATTTCACAGACTTCTGGCATGGTTGCTTTAAAATATGACATTGTCAAATCTTTATTTTCAGTGAGAGACATTCTTCAAATTGTCAAATCTTTATTTTCAGTGAGAGACATTCTTCAAATTCAGGAACTTATGGCTTTTCCTGCAGGCGGTCGGCAGTAAGATACAAGAGTGAAAGCTGTGAGGGTATCACCTGCCTTAGAGAAGTTAAATCGGAAGGTAACTTACCGCACCCAGTTATTGATGCCGCATCCACTCAAGCAGTTGCATACAGCCTGCGGAAAAGAAAGGGGAACGTTCCTTTCAACCATGCATCCCATCCTTCTTCAAAATCATTGCGCACCATTGCAACCAGGTCGAAGCATGGTTTAGGCAAGAAGCCAGGTCCAGTAAGGCTTTTTCCTTGCTGTGTTAGCTTGTTGCCACTTCAGAAAGAAATCGAGAGGTTTGAACAGATGCATAATTGTCGACTTTTGCGCAAACCGACGGCAAGATCATACTTGGGTGGCATCAGAGGAAATGTGAGTGTTGCACTGAATTCGCTTGAAGATGATATTGCATCCTACCAGATGAAAGCGGGCCGTCCACTGAGGCTAGGATCTTCCACAGTAAACACCAGTGAGAAAGCTCATTGTGCATCAAGCTCCAAAGTGACAGGTTCATCCTTTGGGAAATTGCAGACCAAGTGTAATTTGGAACAAAGGAAGACTCCAAGTACCCCTGACGATTCACCATCTGCTCAGATTTCCAACTGTTATTCTCCCGACATTGTGCGGAACCGTTTGTCTTATGATTCTGATCACGATCTGCTGTCTCAGGCAGCATTGAAAGTAGGTAGCAGCATCAAGAATGATTGCCTTCTTCAACCCAGAAATGCAGTTTTGTCTGACAAAACTGTCATCAGTGAAGATCATGCTTCCCTGAATTGGACTCAAAATGATCCTCCTCTGAGGCAGACTCCATCTGAGCCAAAATCGTCTGTCGATTCATTGTCTCAGGCAGAGGGTGATGCTGGAATTTGTCTAGAGGGAGAGGTGATCCTAAGCTTTGCACCTCCTCCTCCGACTTATTCTGATGCTCTTTCGTGGTGGAATGAGAATAAGGATCTGCTTTCGTCGTCTCCCGACACGGATTCTGCTTCGGATGCAGCAAATCGCCGCGCATCTATGCAGTCGTTGCAGAGTGCAAAGTCTTCAGGGCCCAGCGAAGCAACTGTCCAAGTTGTTGCCCCTCTTTGCCAGATTAAAGTCGATTCTTCCGAGATATCGCCTCCTGAGACTGTTCTCGCCGATTCCTGTGGAGTGAGTTACTCGTACTTCTGCGGTTTTAATCTTTTTTCTAGACACGAGAACCTTTTTGTTGGCATTTTCGACACGGTAAAGTACAGTTTTGCTGCCAATTAGCATGGCGCAACAATTCTAATTAACTTGTATCTGCCGAGGTTGGCGTATGTCTGTTAAATTGCGATACGAATGTGACTCGATTATTTTTTTACAGGACGACAAACAACATGAGAATTCCGAAAAATAAGGAAGGTTGAAAGTCATATTTTGTTTGACGTGAGAATTGCCTAATATAGATTGACCAGTCTATAAATGAGAGTAATTTGTTGGTATGAGTATGGCCAGTCACCAACTGGCAGGTCTGAGGTCAAACAATGAAAAGTTGTGGCAGACTATTTTCAATGCATTTGAGCCTTTCAGGCCCCGTGGTGGGAAAACATCATTGGAATGCCTTAGTTTTACTGCAAGCACATTGTCACTGTGGGGTATCTGAAGAGACAAAGTTTGGCCTTTTCTAGTTTTCTGCAAAACTCTTCAACCTGTTGTTTAGCCAGCCTCCCTCTCAGGTGTTGGTTCTGTGGGGATTTATTTGGTCTTCTTCGATTGCCATATTGCTGACTTCTTTTTTTATTCCCACCAGTTGCGCATGTGGCTGCCAAAACAAAAATCCCAGAATAAATTAAATCAAATCCTCTCGTTCAAATGATTCCATTTTCAGTTTGAATGTCTGACGTTGATGTCAGTGGAGTTATTCATGGAATCTCGTGGAACTCTGCAGCCGGATCCTCTCCACGACCGCATTCGTTTGATTGTCTACTCAGTACTGAATTATTTTCCACAAGAGATATTACCAAAAGAAGTTACAGGTTTGTCACACTTATGTTTTCTGATGTTTTTACGAGTATTTCTGAGAAATGATTCAAGATGCTGAAATTTGTCTACGTTTATCTTTTTACACCCTGTTACCCATTATCTTCTAAAAATCAGATACCAACCAGACTTCACAGTTGTTGATTTTTCTGCGAACACAGTCAAAACACTTCCAATTATCGGCAATGCCAGTACGTACGTCTGCTGCATTGGACGCTGGTCCAACATTTTTTCCTGTAATGAAAACGTTAAAGGTTTTTTGGCAAATGCCACCAGCAATATTTTGAAAATATAGCTTTTAAAAAATCATCTCTCTGATGGTCATTTCATTTCAGCATTTTGAAAGAAGAATTTGCTGTTGCAAATAAAGTAATTCAGTGTGAATTGAGTATTGGTGTCTCAATGATTAAATTTTATTTTCTATCCATGTGATTTCCATTTGAAAAACACTGCAATAGTTCAAAACAATCACCCTTAGAAACCAATTTCAAAATAAAAAAATCATAAGGAGTTAGTGTGGCTAAAATTGATGCATTTATTGTTTCAAGAATAAACAAAAGGCTATTTGGTAAGGACTAAGGAGATCGTTTCAATGTTGAACCATTGCATCGAGGTGGTGCAACGGGATGCTCCGACAATGTTCACTATGCCACCTGACAATGGAGTTGCATTTTGGTTTAGAGCAAAAGACAAATATTGAAGTTTGTGGGAATTTTCCTAGTCAGTTCTTCTGGGCATTTTTGCATTTACTGCACTGTTGTAACATGGCGGCAGCCGGAATTCCTCGGTTCTACAGAGTGGCTTCAGTGACTCCAGTGTTTTTCCAGATATGAGAGAATAAAAATCCGTTTTTTTTTTCTCAGGTGTCATCGTCTTGGATGAAGACCCCGATTCATCCATCAAAAACAATTCATTCGGAAGCATTATTCCTGATCATGTTTGCGTGGACGAGCTTTCAATGTTATGTGTCTTTTGCGACGCAGTCAGGAAGTGGGATCCGGATATCTTAATTGGGTACGAAGTAAGTGCTTATTTTCATTTCTGCTTCTTTTTAGCGTGTTTTAAGATCTGTGAGGCCTGCATTGTCAAAAGCACCTTGCTACCAACATCTCTTCTCTGCTCTTTATTTGGTCAGTAAATCTTCTATTTTGTCAAGTGCGAATGGCTCACCCAGAGGACAAATGGAGGTGACCTGCAACCTCACTTTGATCCACCTGATAATGAGGACGTCTGCTGAGAGGGTTTGGGTTCTTGCAGACCTGTTGTTTCTGGTCAAAAGAAATCTGGGCTCCTTATTTCCTTAAACTGTTTTCCCACAACTACTGTTAACTTAAACTTTTTTAGTCTGGCACATCTTGCAAGTGATGTAGGCATGCATCCGAGGAAAAAAAGTGCAGAGTTGGACAACACAAAAAAGTTGAGGAATTTTCCTGTTTGTCAGCAATTTGTACCATCATAGCATTTTCTCTCTCACATGCCAGTCTCTGTGAGTACTGAACCACACACGTCAACCACACAGAAATGGCAAGATTCTTTTCGGCAGGCGGTCTTTGGGGGAGGGGGTCCTGGTGATGGTATTTCTAAAAATGTCTTGATTCTTCTCACATTTTGTTTGCATGGAGACCAGAGAGCGTTACCAAAATCTTATCAGCAACATTTGACAGTTTGGATGCAAAATACGAATGATTTGCAGGTAACAAGTAAGAATTTGTGAACCGAGAAATTGGTCCATGGGCCTTTAATTGGAGTTTTCATCCTGGACAGTTGTGCATGCCGCAATGGCAATTCACCTTTGTTGACAATTTTAGTGAATAAAATTCGATTACATTGTCGGAATTAAAGAAAACCTTTGTCCGGCAAAACCTATTTTTGCAGGTTGAAAAGTCCTCCTGGGGTTTGCTCATTGAGAGAGGCTCTTCGCTTGGTCTAAGGATGAGATACTTGCTATCCCGTGTTGTCACTTCGATGAGTGAGATCTACATTGACAAGTCTCCTTTGCTGGCTACCCAATCGACAGACACCAAGAATCAGGGAATGAACGATTTTGGGAGGATCGAGGGACGACTAATTCTGGACTGCTGGAGACTTATGCGACATGAGGTTGGTAATGTTCGGATATCTTGTCATTTTTTTTTAATTTTTATTTATTGATTCATGATGCAATTTCTCGCTTGAATATGTTCTGTTTGTAATTAGCAGATTGTTTCACTGTCCACATTTGTAGCTACACTTTGTGAAATTTTTTATATCCCATCCATCATTAATTTGAGCATGTCTCAGGGATGGCCTCTCTCACATGTGTTTATGGTTCGTGCGGTAATTTTTAAATTTCAAAAATGCTTTCCTTGGAATTTGTTGTTTGTTTGTTTCGAAAAATTTTTGTCATGTGCTTAAAGTCTTTTTTACTTTAATCTTACCGTTTCAGGTTGCACTGTTCAGCTACTCATTTGAAAATGTGGTTTACCATCTTCTTGATAAACGTGTTTCAAGGACACCTCCTTCAGATCTCACAAGGTGGTGGCAGACCTTGGTTCACAGGTAAAGTCCACCAAGACACATTGTGGTTGTATCATTGTCTAAGTTGCCAAATTATTATGCCAAGACAGTTCTTTGTATTGACTGGGAAAATTGTACCTTCTCTCTCACTTATTTCTTTGCAGGTGCCGTGTTGTTGATTACTTCCTTATAAGATCAAAGCTGACCTTAGCTCTTGTCGAAAAAATTGACCTTGTTGGTCGAAACAGTGAACTGGCAAGAGTGTTTGGAATACTTTTTGATGAGGTCTTCAGTAGAGGTTCACAGGTTATCCATCTCTTTACTTCTTTTCTCATTTTTGTTTAATTTCAATCTTTGTTATTCTGTTGGTTAAAAAAAAGAGGGAATCATTTTATTGTCTCTGAAAATGGAAATAAAATAAATGCTTTCTTCTAAGAAAATAAAAAATACCTTGCAACTGGGCTGTAACACTTAAGATCACTCCTAACAGACATGTGCGATTGGCTGCTTCAGAAAATTGCAAACACCATCATTGGTAAAAACAGTTTCATGATGGAGCCAACCAAAGGCCTCCCGTTGGTATTTTAAACTGTATGCTGGATAATTTTCTTATCTGGGTCTTGCAATTCTTGATTTCCTGGCAGCGACCAAAGTAATTGCTGCACTGCGGACTTGCTTGACAGTGATGTCTCAACATATGGGAATTTCATTAGTTTATTTCATGCATTAAAGGAGATTGGCACCTGAAATTGCATTTTCGTTAGTTTATTTCATGCGTTTAAGAAAATACGAGGGTTGTTGAATAAGTTTCTGCCTTAGCACAGAAACTCTTGTTTTTCGGGAGTTTTTATCCCACTGCATTTAAATCTGATCAATTTGGAAGTTACCAGGTGATTTCTGGATCAATCCGATGCAAATTACCAATTTTATCGCAATTTGAAAAAAGTACCAGAGGCAGCAAAATTGAACAAATGGAACAATAATTGATGAAAAAACCTGTTCACCAAAGACCCAGAGTGCAAAGTCCGTGTCCCGATTGCATGCACATGTGCTTGCTGACTGTACCGTTGGCGTGAACCTCATTTACACAGAAAATTGACATTTTTACCTTGAATCAGTCGGATCAACGAATCTTGTGTTCCCGTGACAAAGTTCCATTTCTCAGTTACTCTAATTGTTAATTTTTGAGGGCCCCTCGTGTTTATTGCGATAAATTGAAGACTTTACAGTGGATTGATCTAGAAATCACTCGATAACTTCTAAATTGATCAGATATTTTTGCCATGGGAGAAAATCTCCAAAAAAAAAAAACAAACAAGAATTTCATTGCAAAGGCAGAAACTTATTCAACAACCCTCGTAATGTTCTCATCCCTTCAAACTCACTTGTTTATTTCGTGCACCCTTTGCTCCCTCAATTTGTTTGGTACTTTTTAACAATTTATCTAATCTAATCCTCTCAGCTCCTCACAATTTGCTCTGCACATCGTATTTAAAAAAAAACCACTTCATCTCCTTCATTTTATGATAACTCAGAAAAACACACTGTAAACATTGGGTTGGAAGCTTGGAGATTTGTCTGACACTGAAATATCACCCTTACCTGGAGGTTCGACGATTTTATCTCCATGGTGTCGAGTTTATCTCCACACCATGAGATAAAATCGTCGAACCTCCCGGTAAGGGTGATATTTCAACTCAGAAAAATCCACACTTTTTATCCTGATATTTACTCCTGGTGGATTGTCTCACGTCTCATCGTCTCTTCATTCCCTTTATTTACTCCTCGCATTTTTTATAAAAAAAAATGCTCTTTGCTCCTCAATTTTGCTTGCTTTTTTGTCTCCCTGACTTCAGCATTTCATCGCTCTTCTCAGTTTGCTTTCAGTTTTCAAAAGTTCCAACGATTTTGCCATTTTTGCCTGAACAGAATTGGGTCTTTTAATGTGACCATCATTTTCCATTTCCTGATTAGTACCGGATTGAATCGATGATGCTTCGATTAGCAAAGCCAACAAATTTCATCCCAATTTCTCCGACAGTCAAGCAGCGTTCTCAGCAGAAGGCAATGGAGTTCATTCCTCTGGTTCTGGAGCCACAGTCAGGGTATTGCAATGTTTAATATGGTTCTGTTCCAATTTCATATCATTCGATGAAAGTGAACAAGTTTA
>JASGXE010003994.1:0-24741 GCA_030068105.1 Sinentomon sp. SZTP_YWyxl | reverse complement strand
TTTCCCCAATGTAAGTCGGAACATGTAAAACTTGCTTGAATCGACAAAGAGATCTCTGCTACTATTGAAAAACTGACTGCACAAGATTTTTTTTTGTGGCAGCCTGTGAAGTCGGAAAATTTGACATAATTAAAGTCTCGTTTTCTTCTTGTTTTACTTGTTACTATGCACAGCCTGCAGGTTATTTTCAAATTTCTGAAAAAGTGAAAGCGTCGCAGTGAACAAAATTGAAATATTTCCAAAATAACATTTGACATGAAAAAATTGGCTGGTCAGCTGACAAAATCACTGCGCCTGAAAGAGAAACATGTTACTACATAACTGCACATGCATCTGTTACAGTGGCAAATGGATATTTGAATTGGCCAGGCAACAATGTGGGAAGGAGCTGCTGAATTCTGGTGAGCTCACAGGGAATTGCTGAATTCCGGTGAGCTCACAAGGGAATTTGCTGACGTGACACCTTCCAGCATGGAGTCCATTCCTGCTGTGCCAATAAGCATTCATCTGTTTGGGTTAACAATTAACATCAAATAGGCCAATTCCATTCCTAAATATTTTAAATGGCAACGTTTTGACACTGCAGAAGTGGAGATTTACGATGCAGAAGTTCGAAACAGATCTCTAGTCACTGCTGCCCGATGACTGAATACCTGTATTCCAAATTGGTTGCTGATGAGTACGCCTGAGTTGGATGGAGGAGGGAGGCGTGGTATGCAGCGTTGTGGTCTTCTGGGTGATTGATTGATTGCAGGGTTCGGGTGCGGTGGCTGGCTGTTGTGTGGGGTCGTGACTGAATTCGGAGTCCAGACTCCAGGGCAAAGTCATCTGATTTGATCTGGCCGGGAGGGGCAGGAAAAGTCCAGGGCAATGTCATCTGTGGGAATCTGGCATGGGAGGGGTGGGAGGTTAAGGAGACTTTGGATGGGGGAGGTGGGACTGTGTCCGGCTCACAAAGCTAACTTGTACACCACCTACTTTGTTTTCCTGGCCTCAATTTTTCTATTTTTGTCCAATTATTGAATCATTTTAAAATGAGAGTAGTGTTGTATCGGATTTTTGTGTTTTTTTTTTTTCTTTCAGTTACATGTTTTGGATGGGAGATTTGAATTTTCGTCTCAGTGAATCGGGTCCAATCACTGCAGAAGTGATTCGGAAAATTGATCTCATGTCTTATGATGAGTTGCTGAAGTGGGATCAGCTAAAGTTGTCCATGGCTGACGGGACTGCCTTCTCTGAGCTGGAGGAACACCCTATTTCATTTCCACCAACATTCAAATTCATTCCAGGCACTACGACTTATGATGTAGGGTGAGTCCCTTTGATATTTTAGTCGCTTTTTTGCTTTATTTTTGCGAGAATGTATGGTTTTTTGCTCAGAAAGTGTGGATAAAGACTGTGTCTTTGTCATCTTTCAATCACAAGAGTATTGTGTCTAATTTTTTTTCACTTTGTTTTATTTTTCATTTTTATCTTTTTATTACCTACTTTTTATTTGCAGCCGAAAGCCAGCATGGACTGACAGAATATTGTACAAAGTCAATCGCAACGTTTATCAGAACGTCACACTGAGTGCCAAAGTCGACTTCTACCGTAGTCATCCGGAGTTTACGCTGAGTGACCACAAACCAGTTGTCGCACAGTGCACAATAAAGGTTATCTTTAAGTCACAAATGATCACCTGTATCAGATAGGTACCCACTAACCCACTACCCAGTTTCCAGGACAGTTTCCTGCCGCATTGTTTCTTATCATTACTAATTGTACAGTTTTCTGGCAAAAATATGTTGAATGGTTCTGAAACTCGCAGAAGGCATGATGAGTTTATGAGAAGCTGGTGCTGGACTCTTCTGCCACACTTTAAAATGAAAAGAAAAAATTAGACACGCACCTGGATCGATTTCGCCATCTGACTACGATGGCATCTTCTGCAGGACTGAAGTTCTCAAAGGTTTGACTGGAGCAGACGACGATGTGCTGGGCGCATTTGATGTTTCTTGTGATAACCAAGGTTGGAAATCCGACGAATTTTCCAGATTGAAATCCTCCTGCGCCACTCGTGCCTGGCTCGGAGATGGAAGGGGAAAAATGGGTGGACGTCTCTTGAAGAAATGGTGCCATGCATGGTCTAGGCCTGTGGCTTCCTTGATATTGATGCAATTTTCTGCCCTCAGTATCTCCATGGTTTCCCTCCTAAGTCTGTTGGCTAGAGTGCGTGGCCTGGCTATAACCCTAGATTGGTCCCATATTGGCACATGTTTGGTCTCGTTGACATGACGGGCAAGTGCAGTGGCATTCGCTCCCGGTTTCTTTCTCGCATCCCGAATGTGTTGCTGTTTCCTGGTCTTAAAATTCTTGGAAGTTTGGCCAATATAAACCTTGTTGCATTCGCAGTTGATGGCGTACACCCCTGAGAGCCGGTCTGGATCTGTGGTATCCTTGTGGCCGGTGAACGTAGAAAGCAGTTTCCTAGCAGGGAGGGTGACTGTTCTGATGTGGTAGTCGCGCAGAATCCTCTCCAATTTGTTTGTGAGCTGTGGTAGGTATGGTAAATAGGCTGTGATCCCTTTATCTTTGTCCTTAGGCTGTGGTTTCTTGTCGGTTGCTGTGTTGAAGCGATTCATTATTCTGCGTACCGTATCACTCGGGTAACCATTGGCTACTGCTTGGTCTTTGATTAACTGAATTTCCTTGCCCAAGTTTTGACTGTCACAGAGACGTAGCGCTCGATGAGTGAGAGTGCGCCATGTTGCTAAACGCTGGGATGGATGATGACAAGACCGGTAGTTTAGATAGCAATCAGTGTTGGTTGGTTTGCGGTACACGCCTAATTGTAGTTTGTTGTCTGTACGCAAAATGTGTAGATCCAAAAATGGCAGGCTGTTGCTACTTTCTTCCTCATGGGTGAACTTGATGCTGTCACTCAGGTTGTTGAAGGTCTTGAGTAGTGAGTCGAACTCCTCGCGGCCGTGTTTCCAAATTAAACATGAATCATCAACGTACTGCATGTAGAGGGATGGCTGTAGGGACAATTTGGAAAGTCCTTCTTTCAGCAAGTGTTCCACAAAGACATTGGCGATGATGGGCGACAGAGGGCTTCCCATGGGGGCTCCTTTGAGCTGCTTGTAGAATTGGCCATTAAAAACGAAATATGTGTTGTGTAGGCAAAGCTTGACAAGCTCAAGGTACTCTGATGCCAGGTAGGACTGCATGCCTTTGTTGACAAGCTTGGATTGCAAGATGGTTTCTGCTTCTTCCAATGGGATTCTGGTGAACAGTGATTCGATGTCCAGGCTGTATAGTCTGTCATCCGGCATCATATGAAGCTGCAGCTAAACTGAGAGATCACGTCTTGATGCCGGATGACAGACTATACAGCCTGGACATCGAATCACTGTTCACCAGAATCCCATTGGAAGAAGCAGAAACCATCTTGCAATCCAAGCTTGTCAACAAAGGCATGCAGTCCTACCTGGCATCAGAGTACCTTGAGCTTGTCAAGCTTTGCCTACACAACACATATTTCGTTTTTAATGGCCAATTCTACAAGCAGCTCAAAGGAGCCCCCATGGGAAGCCCTCTGTCGCCCATCATCGCCAATGTCTTTGTGGAACACTTGCTGAAAGAAGGACTTTCCAAATTGTCCCTACAGCCATCCCTCTACATGCAGTACGTTGATGATTCATGTTTAATTTGGAAACACGGCCGCGAGGAGTTCGACTCACTACTCAAGACCTTCAACAACCTGAGTGACAGCATCAAGTTCACCCATGAGGAAGAAAGTAGCAACAGCCTGCCATTTTTGGATCTACACATTTTGCGTACAGACAACAAACTACAATTAGGCGTGTACCGCAAACCAACCAACACTGATTGCTATCTAAACTACCGGTCTTGTCATCATCCATCCCAGCGTTTAGCAACATGGCGCACTCTCACTCATCGAGCGCTACGTCTCTGTGACAGTCAAAACTTGGGCAAGGAAATTCAGTTAATCAAAGACCAAGCAGTAGCCAATGGTTACCCGAGTGATACGGTACGCAGAATAATGAATCGCTTCAACACAGCAACCGACAAGAAACCACAGCCTAAGGACAAAGATAAAGGGATCACAGCCTATTTACCATACCTACCACAGCTCACAAACAAATTGGAGAGGATTCTGCGCGACTACCACATCAGAACAGTCACCCTCCCTGCTAGGAAACTGCTTTCTACGTTCACCGGCCACAAGGATACCACAGATCCAGACCGGCTCTCAGGGGTGTACGCCATCAACTGCGAATGCAACAAGGTTTATATTGGCCAAACTTCCAAGAATTTTAAGACCAGGAAACAGCAACACATTCGGGATGCGAGAAAGAAACCGGGAGCGAATGCCACTGCACTTGCCCGTCATGTCAACGAGACCAAACATGTGCCAATATGGGACCAATCTAGGGTTATAGCCAGGCCACGCACTCTAGCCAACAGACTTAGGAGGGAAACCATGGAGATACTGAGGGCAGAAAATTGCATCAATATCAAGGAAGCCACAGGCCTAGACCATGCATGGCACCATTTCTTCAAGAGACGTCCACCCATTTTTCCCCTTCCATCTCCGAGCCAGGCACGAGTGGCGCAGGAGGATTTCAATCTGGAAAATTCGTCGGATTTCCAACCTTGGTTATCACAAGAAACATCAAATGCGCCCAGCACATCGTCGTCTGCTCCAGTCAAACCTTTGAGAACTTCAGTCCTGCAGAAGATGCCATCGTAGTCAGATGGCGAAATCGATCCAGGTGCGTGTCTAATTTTTTCTTTTCATTTTAAAGTGTGGCAGAAGAGTCCAGCACCAGCTTCTCATAAACGCAAAAATATGTGTTTGTGGGTTTTCAGTACCGGTTCTCATGCTCTACAACGGTTTCATTTTTTTTTTCTCTGGCCTAAATTCACTGGCACCTCCCTCCAAAACCAGGAGAACACAGGATTGCATCATTTTCTCGTCACTTTGATCAATCTTACCAGGCAAGTTTGACGATTTCTCTCCACTTGGATTGAATCTCGCTCACGTTGCGAGACTATCGCTGTCTCTGAAGATGACACCACGATGGTCTCGCAACGGGAGCCAGGTTCAATCCAAGTGGAGCGGAAACCATCAGAATCAACAGGTGAGAACGATCTCATGTTGAACAACCCCCTCACCTTTACACCCTTTCTTCTATAGTTCTCTATTCTCATCACAAATTAGATATAATGGTGACATGTGGCGCAGACCGCATGGCATCTATATGTGTAATTTGAAACTGCATCAGGCCATGTTGAAATTGGATGCCCCTGCATCAGCTTGACATCTGGAATTTCTTCGGTTTGGAGAGTTATGGTGGACCATGTATAGCGGCGGCGGAATTAATGTACTCACACATGTAAAAAATTGCGACCGTTCAGATTTTGGCAAAAATTCCATGCTGCTGAAATTAAAGATCCTCTTTGATAACCGAGGTCAAAATCTGACACCTGTCGCATGCTTTGTTGAAATCTGATGCTTTATTTCTATCGCCTGCATAACAGGAAAAAGAAAGAAAAAAAAAGTTTCGGAGGCAACAGTTAGATGGGAAAAACACATGTGTGGATACATTAATTCCGCCGCCACTATACCTATCCTGCCAAGATTGAGGAGCGCTGCCTCGGTCGCCAAGTCTACCACAATTACAATTTATGCATCCATCCGGGTGAGATTGCAACACATGCGCAGTGAAGAATCCTGGTGGCAAATGTCCGTAGGGGAAGGCCTTTTGCTATTCTCTGTCCAAAATGTGCAAAAGGGAGCAACCGAGGGAAAAGGTATGGTTGGAGATATTTTTTCTCACTTAGATTTTGCTGGGGCTGGATTCAAATTTTCACAGTTGGCTTTAGAGTTGGCTTGCAGTGCCCTGGCATCATTTTGACAATTCTCGACTTTATCTGCATTTCCTGATTACTTCCCTTCATTCCCCGAACCATGACAGGTGTTCACCGATTATACTGAGAAATGCTCGGTCACCTTCGATCCAATTCCCATGTGGTACTTGGACGAGGAGAATGAAGCAAGATTCACAATGACAGCTGACTGTAGACCAGATCGTAGTGACTGGATAGGACTGTTCAAGGTTGGACATGTAGATAGGCCTGGTTGTTGCAAAACTAATTCCCAATTGCTTGTCTTGCATGGTCCTCGGAACGGTGGTTGGAACTAATTTTGTGACATAAATTTTCTCTTCTCATTTGCGAACTCCACAATGCCGCTACCATTGTCGGTGCCTCAGTTTGGTTTTGAACAGCTCTGGAAAAGTGGGCTAAAATAGAAAATTCAATAGGTAATGCGTTTTATTTGGATCCTGTATCGGCAAGGGAAAACGGAAAATTCTGGAGACAGTTTCTGACCTGCATGCAGGTATTGGATGGGAAAATTACAGCCATTTTTATCCATTTTCCAAACACATGGTGCAACTTATGCTCTTTATTTTAAAAATGTGTACCAATCTATCATTGTCTCTCCTTTCCAGCTTGCCTTCCAAAATCACAACATGCCCCATAGCACAATCAGTGAGAGAATTAGAAAGAAAATGCCAAAAATAAATTGTGTTTCTTTTTTGGTATTCTTGCATAGCATAGAACAGCCGGTTCCCAAAACCTTTTGTGGAACGGCCCCAAAAAGGGCCCATGTACCCGTTTTGGAGTTACCCGTTTCCTAAACAAGAAAAATGGGTTAAAAAAAACGACTAGGGTTTAAAGGTTAAAATTTTGTTTGGCTTTTAATTTTTTAATTTTTACGGTTCCAAGTTGACGTGGATTCCGGTTTGGCCATTTCTTTTTGGAAACCGGCCCGGTCCTTGAAACCCGGGCCGGGCAATTTGGCCCTTCCCACAAAGGTGGAGAGCTTCTCCTTTGGAAAACGTTTTCCTTTTATAAGGGCCCGTACATCCAAAGTTTTGGCAAGGCCAAATTTTAAACGGCCCCGGAAATGTGCCACATTTTAACCATTTTTAATGTTTGATTTGTTTTGGGAAATTTGAAATCCTTTTGTTATTTCCCAAACCAACGCATTTGGTTTCCTTGTTTTCCTTTTAACTGTTTTAAGCCGGTATTACTGAAAGGTTTAGGCTGTTGATCCGCTCCTTCCCCACCCCGTAAGAGGCCTCTCGGAAAATTTTCCTTTTCCACTGGGTCGTCGTCAAAACCCCTCCAAATTGCTTTAAATGGCTCCTTCCCCAGGAAACGTGCCCCATTTCAATAAATCACTTTCATGTTTGAGGTTTGTTTCCTGGGAAGTTTGTTTTTTCTTTTTCCAAAGTGGGAGCATTTGGGGTCTTGTTGGGTTCCTTTTAAGGGAAATTAAAGTGGTGTTCTTTTGAGCTGTTTGACCCCTTTCCCCGAAACCCTTGTGGTGTTAAAGGAAAATTTCTTCCAACATGGGGTTCAGGGTGCAAACCCCTTTTACCGAAAAGCCTTTCATTGGGACTTTCCCCAGGTTCCCCCAATAGCCAACTTAAAGAAAGTTTGTGTTGAGGAAATTTATTTCTACCAATCCGGAAGTATTCCTTTTCGTGGAAAGGAAATATGGCCGGGAATTTGAAAAAAAGTCACCGGAAAAAGATAGGTATCACTGATCACTCTTTAGGCATGCCTTAGGCAGGGCCTTATGATTGTTTTGGGGAGAAATCCTTATTTGTTTTACGTGCTTTATGCCAGAACTCTTCACAGGATTGTTTTCCGTGATGCCCAGTTCTCCATACGACATTCTTGTTTGTCTTTCGAATCCAATTGTTTGGTTTGCTTTTGAACACCCTGCTATTTTATTGCAATAATCTCTATTCCTTATTTTCTTGTGATATTATCCTTTGTTTTCTTTTCTCTTAGACCTTTCAACTGCATTCTTTGTAATTCCACTGTCTTGTTTTTCTTGTGACATCCATGCCACTTGTTTTCGGCAGATGATTACCCTTGCTGTTACACTTTTTGCTGGAACTTTGGGTGAATTCTGTTTGTGATGAAGGTGTGTGCTTTACGACTGCCATGAAGTGTGGTGTGGCAGCGTGGAAATGTTGTTCAAGTGACGTGGTCTTTCATGTCTGTCCGTAACGAATGATGGATCAGTCCCTTGCGAGGATCTTCATCCACACTGCCATGACAGTCCACTCGCATTCTCCTGTCATGCACAGTTGACAAAAATGCATTTTGCTTGTCACGGGACATATTTCTAGCAACTCATCGTTTCAGAGTATAGCAGTGAATTCCAAATGCCACTAAAAAGTAAAAAATCTTCTGGGTGGAACACCCCTGAGATTTGAGTTTTAGGATAAGGATTGATTGATATTCCAGGTCGGTCGAAACTGCATGATTCTCTCTCCTTGGCACCAACAGCTTACTTCTTTGTCTCTTTTCACAAGTGCAAAGATGCCATTTTTATAATCCTTTATGAGAGTTCCCACATGCCCTTGAATGTCCTGGATTTTGTTTTAGTCCTCGAATTTGAATTGTATGTTCTGGAGAACCAGGAATTTTTATTGACTGCGCAGTTTTACTCTACGCTTTGTAGTTTTTTAAATTTGTGTCTTTAATTCTCATTTTTTAAAGTTGTGTAGCAATGACCGGTTGTTGCAAAGTTGTTCGAAGCCTTCCCATCCCCACTTATTTGTCACAGCAGACATACTTCCCCCCTCATGAATAGAAGTTGAATTGGCTCTGTTGCACAATTTTTCGGCCAATCTTCAATTTTGAAAAAAGTGCGACAGACCTGCAGACTTTGCTTTGAAACAAAAAATAATCACTCGTATTTTGAAAGTTATGTTTAGATTTTCAGGGAAGTGGCTGGCAAATCTGAATCAGATGGCCTATGGGCTATGGCATTGGAATTTTGCAAGAGACCTCTGAAACTGATCCCTAACTTGTATACCAGAGATCAGATGAGAAGCGAAACATTTTTTTATGTGTCCGTCGCATTTACGATTATTATTTTAACAATGACAATTTTAACAATAAATACAGACACAATTTTAGTTTTTTTTTTTCACCATGTTTGTTGTTTTCTCGGTGACGTCTCAGAAGGATCTCATATTTTTAGGATGTTCTTAACAATTATTTACTGGGAGGGCGAGACTCTGCCTTTTCAGCAAACATTTGGTGGTAGTTTGGTGAGGGCTTTGTTGTTGGTGGTATCAAAAAAGGTGCAGGCAAAAGGAAACCTGAACCCTCTGCGCACCACCAGTGCAGGTAAATGGAAGCCTGAACCCTCTGCACACCACCGAGGTGGCTTCCATTAGAAATTAAACAGTGCTTGGCATTCTATATCTGGTATCATACACTACACTCCTTTCTTTCTAACCTTCAACTGTCATGGGCACCTGGTATCAAACAATACTCCTTTCTTACCCGAACTGTTATGGTTTGTCATTCTATATCTGGTATCATACTACACTCCTTTCTAACCTTCAACTGTCCTGGGCTAAGCATTCGAATGGTATCATACACCGCACTCCTTTCTAACCTTCACTGTCATCATGGCTTCTGCCATCATCAGCTCAATCGTATTGAAATGGTAACTCTTTGTATGTCTGGTAAGTTCACCACAGTGAACATGATCTGCAGACTTCCGTTGATTGTTCAGAATTTTTTGCAACTGCAGCTACGTCAGACTGTTTATTTTTTGTTATTTTTCATGTTGTTTTTGCATTATTTGGAGGGTTTTTTGTTATTTTTCATGTTGTTTTTGCATTATTTGGAGGGTTTTTTGTTATTTTTCATGTTGTTTTTGCATTATTTGGAGGGTTTTTTGTTATTTTTCATGTTGTTTTTGCATTATTTGGAGGGTTTTTTGTTATTTTTCATGTTGTTTTTGCATTATTTGGAGGGATCACCAAACTTATTTAACAAATTATGTCCAAATGTACCGGTCCATGTTCATGCAAGTCAGGCACTTCTTTATTGACAGGTAACCCAAACGATCAAATCGTTAATAAGTCGCACAAATTGAATTTTCTTCCATTCAACTTAGGGATTTTGGGAACCCATTGGGGGGGCATCATGGCATTTATTGAGAAATCATGGCATCGGGCATCACTGGATGCAGGGTGGCCACATTCTAGAAAATCATGGAATTGACATGGCTCTGGAATATCATGGCTCTGGAAAAATGGCTCTGGCAATGGCTCTGGAAAGTCACGGAATGCTTGTGATTTCGATATGGATGTCGTGCCGACTTGGGGATTTTGGGGAACCCATCGGGGCATCATGGCATCGGGCATCACTGGATGTCATATCAACTTCGGACGTTTTTTTGGAAACCCATACCGGGGCATCACGGCATTGGGCAATCGGAGCATCACATCACATTTTGATGGATGTTTTTGATATTTTGATGAAAAACTCACTCAACAATGGAAACTCTTGTTCTCTTCAGCCACCAGCACCAAGGTCCCCCAAAAGGTGCATTTCAGTGCTGCACAAGCTATAAAATCGGGTCATCCCCATTTCACTGATTACCAATATGTATTTTTAGTTATATTGTGTTAAGGAACGTATTTTAGTTGGCGTGGTGTCATTTCATTTTTGCAGCAGCTGTACAATACCAGGATGGAATTGTTTTGTATCTGCCACTAGTTGCTTTTTTTCTGTGCAAAAGCCAGCTGCATCAAGTTGTGATGTGTCTGATAATTAACATGAAAGGCCTGGACTCACAGATGCTGAGCTTGTGCTTGCTCAAGAAGGGGAACCTGGTTTTGGCAAACCTTTCTTTTGTCCGATTTTGTTCAAATTTTGTACACTTTTTGGATATAATCAAGACAACTCCTGGGCAAAATTTGAACACCCTAGCTCTTCTGGTTTGGCCACGGGAGCCATTTAAGGGTAAAAAACAAGGTGATGTTCTGGCCCTTGCACAACGATGACCACACGTGCAAGAATGTCCAAAATCAAGTTAGGGGTAAAACCACTACGAAACTTTTGGCAAGGTCTGATTTCTAGTTTCTAGCCCCAGAATATTGTGTTGTGTGGCAGGTGATTTTCTGTCACTCCGTTAGAAAAGCGGTAAAAGCTTTATGAGATATTTGCTATTGGTTTTCCGCTACCCACACTTCTCGCCCAGTCCAGTAGATGGTAGATAGTAGATTGCACACAGTGTGCAATACGAATATGAAAGATATTTGCTATTGGTCTTCAAAAGAAGAATTTAGAGATTTCAGCGCAAGTGATCCACTCAAAAATGACAATTTTTCATCTTTTCACAAAAAAATCTAGGTCCCCCCTCCACAGATATCAGTCTGAAAATTTTGGGTAAAATTTTCCAGCTTGTGTATTGCTCTTGCTTTGAACGTGTCGGAATTTCAGTTACTTAGAGATTTGCTCATTTGCATTTTATTTAGGAGGATATTTTTATTTCTAGTACTATCTTTTACTCTTGTTGAGTGCTATTTTCCATGAAGTTGAATTGAAACTGTTTCGTTTTTCATTAAAACATATTCAACATTTTTCGAAGTCTTAAAACTGTTACGTTCTAGCTTGTCAAGCTAAAAGTATTCTTTGATTAGTTTGAAGCTTTCAGACGGCACAACAAAAAGTATCTCTGGTAAAAGTATTCTCAACATTTATTTCCTTCGTTGATTGTCTAGAAAAGACACGTCATAGCAAACCACGAAAAAGTGGATGGACATTATGTGCTCCACTCTTCTGACTCAGCAGTTCAAAGTGCCTGAAGTTTTTTTTAACAAATTTTGATCCCTACTTCCATATTTGAATGTTTCTGAAGTGTGATCGGCGCTAATCTAGTCAACCTATTACTTCAATTCGCACTAAAGCACATCTCCAGATTGGATGATCCAAAAACCTGCAGGGGGCTCTTGGTGGTCTTTCGATCTGGAGTCGTGATGTCACCAAGTTGTGCTAAATGAACCAACTGGAAAACTCGACAGAGATGGAAATATGAAGTTGAAGTCTTTCTTTTATGGGGGGTACCACCCAAAAAAGTTAAAGGTACCACCCATAACAAAAAGGTACCACCCAATTTTTGAAAAAATGGAGTTTTGTTTTTTGGCCGTTTCTGATGAAGAATTTCTGAGGAACACAATAAAAAAACCAAACTCCAACATCTTTATCTGTTTTCAAATGACATTCAATTTTCAACAGACTAAGCATGAATTTCTGCCATATTTTTGCGGAAATGTTAATTTCCCACAAATGTGTTTTTTTAACATTTTTCAGACTTTCGACTGCTGTATCTCAGCCATTTAACATGTGATAATTGTCAAAATTGGCACTATGGATGAAAAAAGTGTGAAAAATTGAGTGACAGAGTCAGATTTTACAATTTCTCAAGCCAAGACCATTGTCAAATATGCCCATCTCTTTTTTGCCGCTAGCATTTTTTTTTCACGAGAAATTACCATGTTTAAGAGTCGAAATTTTAAAAATCCGGCTCTGTCACTCAATTTTTCACAAAATTTTGACCCAAAAAGGACCATCAAAGCGAAAAAAAAAGTTGCCGCTAGGCCTCTGTACGCCGCTTGAAAGTTCCGCGTAAGATTTAACAAAAAGAAGCCTGCCAAATCTAAACCAGTAGACCCAGGTAGATGAAATTTTGCATGTACACTGCTTTAGTGGTCCCCTGCATGTGTACCAAAAATCAACCAAATCAGTTAACAAATACGGATTTTCGATATCGAAGGTGGGTCCCCCCTTAACAAACTCACTTATTATCAGCAATCTTCTGTGGATGGAAGATGGAAGCTCGAAGAACTGCTTAATGGGGGAAGGGGTTCCAACCCAAAATTGAACATTTTTGGACAAAAATGTGGAAAAATGATGATAATTATTGCATCCCCATGAGGAAGTTTCTGACAAATTTGATGCAAAAAGAGGTGCCCCTGCACTTGGATAACACAGGGAAATCGGAACTCTCTGGAAAACTGGAAAACACAGGGAATTCATGCAAAAAACAGCAAAACAAACGGAAAACAAAATTTCTCATCCAAATTTTCTTTTTCCCTTTCGCTACACACAGCATTTGTCAATTCAAGTCTTCAGAAACATCTTTGAATTCTTTTTCTTCATACATGACTTCACAGCACTTTGACGGTGGCCGTTGGGACCCCTTATTTCATTTGCCACTAAAAGTACCACAAATGCGTGCAGCAAATGTAAAAATAAACCATTTTTGCAGACATGGGAAATTGGGTTTGGACCTGGAAAACACAGGGAAACAGGAAATTTCAATATCAAAATCTTGGGTATACTATGAAAAAACCAGAAGTCAATATCTCAATTCGTTTTCAAATGAGAAACTTTTTTCTAACAGCAGCTCAGGTGATATTCGCTCTTTCTGCCCTTATCGTAAAATGTTCATCACTGCAAATCACTATTTGCCTGCTTATTTTAACTTTCAAACTCTCCATCTCTGCCATTTGACAAAATAGTGATGGTACATTTTTCACACTTGCGCAGTTTTTGTCATAAATGGCGTGACAGAGCCGGTGTTTTGATATTGTCAGTCTGTTTCCTTTTTTGCTGCATTTATCTTCCTGAGTGCATCGCTTCCCAATATTCTTGTGTCGAAAAGCACCATTTGAAAAGTTTTGGGTCGAAAATCTGTCACTCCATTTTTGGCACCTAATGGTGCAAACTAAAATTTGATAAGTCATTTCAACACAGGGGTCATGTGAAGTTCCATCAAATAGGAAAAACTCTGGAACAGCTTAAAATGAATTGCAGAGGAGAATTTTTGCCCACAATCTACCGGAACGCAACATCAAAATTATGCAAAATTTGGCTGCAATCAGATGATAAACATTGGAGTTAGTATTTTTGGGTTGAACCCCCCCCCCCTTATTCAGCCTGTATCCCACGCTGAGTCCCACACATTCAAGACCTGTGGGCTTGAGAGCTGATGAGCCAGTGCATCTGAACCAGTTTCGTGGGTTGTGGTACCTTGAGCAGAAACAGGCTCATACAACGCTCACATCAAGCCTGAGAATGAGTTGCAAGCTTCTGAAAGTCCGATGTTGACGCTTGCCATGTAAAAGTACATTTGCTCATGCTAGGCTTTGTTCACATGTGAGGCCATGTGAATTGGCCTCACATGGTCGTGTGACTCTGTCTTGTCATCAATCTCTGTGAAGAAAACTGAGAGATTGAAGACGTCGTTGTCGTGGTAACCACAAAATGTCCAGATTCCCCGAATTTAGTCTTCTTTTTTGCATTGAAAATCTATTTTAAAAATTACTTTTTTCACCATTAGAAGTCCTTGTTTTGGGTTCGTTACACAGTGGCAGTTGCTAGTTACACCAAGTGACAGTAGCAAATTATATCAAGTTACACAGTGGCAGTAGCAAATTGCATTAAGTTACACAGTGGCAATTGTAAGTTACATCTAGTTTCACAGTGGCAGTTGCATGTTACATCAAGTTACACAGTGGCAGTTGCATGTTACATCAGGCAGTCGCAGTTGCAAGTTGTATCATTAGAATCCCCAATTAAATGAGGGTTTACTGTAATTTCCATTTTCTGTGTTGGATGTGAGCAATGGTCTTTCATGCAACCAATTTTTGCATTGAGTGGAGAGAAGTGGTTCAATCAAAACGGTATGAACAGATAGCTTTAAAGAAATTGTTCACACCGAAGAAAATTTTAACTTGAACACTCTGAGAACAGTGGTAATTTTAGAATATTTCGTTCAAAAGTGCAGAAAAAAATTATTTGGCGGTGGGAAAAAGCTAATTTCATTGTTTTTTTTAGTATTTTGTTATTTACACAATGTGATTATTTAAATTTCTCATGAATAGAAAAGTTGTGCGAATTAACTCAAAATGCAATCACAATGTGAAAGCGGAAAGACTGCTTCGTTTTTCAAAACTTTTGTGAACACTACTGCCGCTTTAAAAAATAAGGAAAACCTATGGCTTTTTTATGGAATCGTGAGAAAAGCAGGCATTTTGGTGGAAATTCGCTCATCCAGAATTGCTGGAACTGCCTTTCAATTGACTGATCTGATAATGAAATCACAAAAAGCGGCTGGAATTGCTAATTTAGTTTTGGCGGAGTCAATTCCTTACCACAGTTTTCAGTGTGCTCTTGTTTTAACTACTGATATCCGAGTGCTATGGTTCCCAAATTCTGCCACCTCTCAATATGCATTGGAAGAGCAGCCCAAAATGTAACGTGGCTTTTCTCGAAACTAGCAATATTTTTTCGCACAACATGTCCATGTGTGTGGAGTCGCCGAATATTGATGTCGCTGGACAGATATTTAAAAACTGAATTAGAATCAACCGGTGATTTTTAAAACACCTATTATTTTAATCTGCAGATTTCTCCCATATATTTTAAATGGAAGAAATCCACAGATTGAGATAATCTGCATTTTCGAAATCGGGGGAATGCCGAATGAGTCATATGCCATAACATACTCCAAAAACGTTTTCACATGAAGCCTGAACACATTGTGATAGCCAAACATCCCATCTCCAGATGTTTTCGCCCACCTGGAGTTCACATCTGACAGCTGTTCCTCGGAATTTTTTCACAATTTGCATCAGGCTTTTCTGTTGTTATCATACTTTTTGTTTCAGGTGCTGCTTGAAAAAAAAGCAGCCGTTGATAGGGTAGTTATGAGTGTTATTGTTATTTCATCCTCTTAACTAGAAGAAATGACTAGCTCCACCGCTGTGATTGATCATCTGAGAAGGTGCACTAAAGGCTCAATGTGCTTTGATGCAAATTGGAATGAACATGGAGATGTAAAAGTTAGTTCCCACAATGAATGTTTTTGTCATTTTTCCACGGGACCAACATCCCACTCCATTTGAGAGAGATAACAATAACTTTTGTTGTTTGTTCCTGTGGCTAATTATCATGCCTTCACTGGTTGGTGTACCTGCAAGCTTTGGCATACCAATAACAGTATATCCACAAATCCCTCACTCGACTAATTTGTTCTGTGAGACTACTGGTGCAAGGGAAAAGATCCCTCACTCGACTAATTTGTTCTGTGAGACTACTGGCGCAAGGGAAAAGATCCCTCACTCGACTTATTTGTTCTGTGAGACTACTGGTCCAAGTGAAAAGATCCCTCATTCGACTTATTTGTTCTGTGAGACTACTGGTGCAAGGGAAAAGATCCCTCACTCGACTTATTTGTTCTGTGAGACTACTGGTCCAAGTGAAAAGATACCTCATTCGACTTATTTGTTCTGTGAGACTACTGGTCCAAGTGAAAAGATCCCTCACTCGACTTATTTGTTCTGTGAGACTACTGGTGCAAGGGAAAAGATCCCTCACTCGACTTATTTCTTCCGTGAGACTACTGGTCCAAGTGAAAAGATCCCTCACTCGACTTATTTGATCTGTGAGACTACTGGTCGAAGTGAAAAGATCCCTCATTCGACTTATTTGTTCTGTGAGAGTACTGGTGCAAGGGAAAAGATCCCTCACTCGACTTATTTCTTCTGTGAGGCTACTGGTCCAAGTGAAAAGATCCCTCATTCGACTTATTTGTTCTGTGAGACTACTGGTGCAAGGGAAAAGATCCCTCACTCGACTTATTTGTTCTGTGAGACTACTGGTGCAAGTGAAAAGATCCCTCACTCGACTTATTTGTTCTGTGAGACTACTGGTGCAAGGGAAAAGATCCCTCACTCGACTTATTTGTTCTGTGAGACTACTGGTCCAAGTGAAAAGATCCCTCATTCGACTTATTTGTTCTGTGAGACTACTGGTGCAAGGGAAAAGATCCCTCACTCGACTTATTTGTTCTCTGAGACTACTGGTCCAAGTGAAAAGATCCCTCACTCGACTTATTTGTTCTGTGAGACTACTGGTGCAAGGGAAAAGATCCCTCACTCGACTTATTTCTTCTGTGAGACTACTGGTCCAAGTGAGAAGATCCCTCATTCGACTTATTTGTTCTGTGAGACTACTGGTGCAAGGGAAACGATCCCTCACTCGACTTATTTGTTCTGAGACTGCTGGTGCAAGGGAAAAGAGCCATGATGAATGATGGATTGTTTGCTGTCTGTGATCATTCCTAAAGAACTTTGAAACATACCAAGGCGACGTTGCATTCCTTGGCTAGTTGCGCTGCAGGAAATGTTAAATATTATTGGTTGGTTTTTTTATTTGTAAAAAACATGAACTGAAAAATGGGGCAAAACATTTATGATTAAATTCTATAAAGCACCCCCCCCCCATAAAAAATATCTCAGTTGGTCGGAGAGGTTGTTGTTCACTTTCGACATCTTATCATTCTCAGTTCTCTGCCGAACAACTTACGAGTGAGCTGGGAAGAAGAGCAAAATCTGACTTTGCCTGAAAGATTTTTCATTCTGCAATTTACACTGCAGCCACAATTGGTGAAAATTTCAAAGAAATGCGACGTTCTCGTTTATTTCACGGAATCTTTTTTCGACTTGCCAAAATTGGATTTTGGTGGTGATATTTTTGGAAATCAAAGTTCGGACACTTTGTGCAATTTTTGTCTAAATTCGGAACTGTTCAACACTGAAATGTTCATGGGGAGAACTGTTGGAATCTGGTGGGGCGTTCATATTCGTTTCTATTTTTACTGGTTCTCAAAATTTACTTGCTTTTTGTTTTTGTTTTCTTCAAAACAATTGCAGGTGTTTCTGAACGAGGTGAACAAGTTCGAAAATCAACAGAAAGACCATGCTTTGGGCCTTGCTGTTGATCTCGTGAAGAGAGAAGCTGAACTGAGAAATATCCTAGGTTAGTTAAGCCCAAACTTCTTGACCATCACGTCTGAAAATGTTTCAATATCGACACTTTCTTGTGTGTTCTTTTAGCAGGAATGCTTGGCTGTGGTTTGTGCTTGCACCCATATCTGAAGGACTTTGTTGCCAGACTCCCTTCCAGATGCTGTGTCCCTTCGGAACCAACTGAGGGGGTGGTCGATGAGACGAAATTTTCATTGCTTTTACCTGGTCTCAATATGGAAAAGAAATTTCCTTCAGAGCTTGGATTAATTTCACCTGCAGGGTGTTTTGAAAGTGTTCTTGATTCCTATCTCTCTGCCAAATTGTTTTCGATTCACTGGATGAAATACAAAAATGCTTTTTCAGAACGCCTGGAGATGGATTTTTTTTCCAAGTCACAGCAGAAAGACATAGAAGGCAGACATGAAAGGTCTACTAGACAAGGAAATTCTCCCCTTGCTGACCAAAACAGGAAAAAAAATGCCTCCTGAAATCATCAGAAGTCTTTGGATCTGTTTGGGACATCAGCCCCCTGACCCACTGCATGGTCTCTTGCCTCCTGCTCGGGCACTGTTCCAGATGCCGAAATTTGCTGAGGTGAGTGGCAGCCAAATTTTGTGTTGTCAAATGATTTTTTTTTTTTGACAATTTTGCCAAATATTGTGTTGCCAAATGAAAAGTGCTTTTCCCGACACCATTGCCTTATTTGCTGCTTTGGCTTGTGGTTACCATGTTGTAGTCAGAAGCGGGTAAACATTACCTTTATGATGAACACACTTTCACATTCAACAAAATTATTAAATTCTTTTAGGCGAGCACAATTATTATTACCGGCAAAAACCCAGTGATTCACCAGATGTTTCTCCAAAAGTCTCCCCAGATAAATCCTCTATTGATCGATTACATGGACGGAGCATTGTCAGCACTTCTCCAGACAAGCAGAAAGTCGTGACAGGTCACTCCAAGAAGCCTGGGAGTCCGGACGTGTGCATCTCACATGGCTCATCAGGATTGGCGAGGTCACCAGTCGATGATTTCGTAGAACAGGATGAGATCAACCGAAAGATTGAAGTAGAGGTATGTCCATTTTATGGTTTCAGATGATGCCGAATGATTTCCTCCTCTGCCATCTTGAAGTGATTCATTTGAAGAATTATTTCCCTGTGGAACATTTTTGGATCTAACACCGACGCTCACCGCAAAATAAATTGTGGTGGTCTGTAACTTAACTTTCCAATGTTTCACGGTCGCGAATTCTGAGGAATTTGGTGACAGTTTGTTCGATTTAATGCTCTAAACTCATCCAGTGCCCGATGTGTGGGAGCTGCTTACCTGTCCGGGGCCACGTCTGCAAGCCCAGACTGCTCACATAACCCAGAAACATCACGAAATAGCTCCCATGGTGTTTCAGTGAGAACCTTTTCCCATTGTCCTTTGGCCAGTATCGATCTGCATTTCGAAGGAAGTAGGCTGGTGTCCTATTGGCAAAATTTCCCCCCGTCTTTTCTCCCTGGACACTTCAAATACTGTTTCCACCATTAGGCAGGAAGAAGTTACGGAACGATCTCCGACAATACAGTGCAATTTCATTTGCTTGTCCAGTGCAAATCAACAGGTGGGAGGGGGAGAAAGGTTCAACACATCTGTAACTAGTGTGAACTGAGATAAACCTGAAAGGTATGGACAGACATGTCGTCACTCCCATGCCAAAAACTGCACCATCCAATAGGATTTCTCTCACTGTCCTCACAGAAGAGTTAATGATGTGACTGACCGTGAGGCATTCTTTCCAAAAAAGACTGGATGATTGCAGGTGTGCCGGTGTGGCCTCTGTGATGGTACGCATTTACGGCAATTAAATTTTGTTTGGTGTCACCCACGAGCGCCGACACCACCCGCGATAATGCCCGAGCAGCCCCAGTGCATTCCTAAGTTCGACGTGCATCCCATCAACCAGAAAAATCGAGAGTTTTCCAACGGGAAAACCACATGGTCACCACCACAATGTAACGGACCAAACGCCATGACAATGAACCACCACCCCGCAGCACAATGACTTCCATTCAACTTGTGACCCATCTGAACTGCACAGTCGCACAATACCAACCAGCGGCAGAGATGTCATCTGACTCGAAAAAGGCTCTAGAGGCCGAAACGTCTTTATCGATCTTAAAATAGCCTCCGAAATCTGAAAATAGAAAAGCAATTACTGACTGTGTTCCAGCAATTAACGCTGTTCTTTGTTACCATTAAGTCATTGAGTGTCCACTATACTGTTTGAGCTTTTTATCTCCTAACTTAGCTTTCCTGATGTTGCATTTGTCTATTTCTTTCAGATGAATGTAAAGCCACGAATTCGTCTCTTCGAGAGTGAAGCTTCCAGGCGTCACGAGAAGAAGGTAGCGGAAATGACTGCTGCCCTAGAGAGGCTGAGCATGCTTGCTAAAATTCAACAAATTCACATAAACAACTCGATTGCTGAAGAGGATGCTGCGATAAACAAATGCAAGATTAGCTACCAGATTACTGAGCGAGAACGAGAAGCGGTTTGTCCGTTTGTTCTTCACAATAATTGATCACCTCTGTTTTTTTTTCTCTCGCAATTTGTCGCGCATCACACCTGATTTGGTTTTCCGGATTTTGCCCACTAAGTGGAGCTGCTGCCATGATACATGGTGACCCTACGAAGTCCCAACCTGATCCACTGAACCTTTAGCTGCAGTCCTATTTGGCCTCTGGGCATCTTTAGGATAATAGTCGGAGCTCTTGCCAGGAAACCTTGGCTCCCATCAGAGGAACCTTTCAAGCAGCGATCGGAAGCACATGGGGGCATGCGGGCTGGTTCTGAATGACGGAGATTTGAGTGCCTCTTCATGTGACAGGGCTTGAGTTTTGCCAGCTCCCTCCGGATGTCAGAGCCAGCTTCTCCGGAGGAGCCAGCTGCCCTTTTCACCTGGGAGGTGGAAGCTCTTGCAAGGCCCGCTCGGAAATTTTGATCTTGTTTTCCAATGAAGTGGCTGGGCTCGGTGCCTATGTGTTTCTGGTACCTATCATTATACTTTCGAAAACTGAATGGGCCTACAGGTCATTTAAACACTTTTTCTCAAAAATTTGCAAGCTGGTCGATTGTAAAATTTATCATTTAAGAACTGCAATTCGGCTAATGCCATTGCCTGCCTCTCCACGAGCCCACAGTTGCCTTTAATGCTGAAAGCTGATCGAGAGTTGCAGGATGCACCTGAAGGCACTTCTAAAGGTCTACATGTATTCGTACTATTGCCAGAAGAATTAATGTTTAACTTCTGGATAGCCTGCCAAACTTTTAGGTCTGCACCCCATGTTTGATGTCAGTTGTTGCGTGAATGACCATCAATCATCATTTTTGCTTGTCCCAGATTTAAGTTGTGCCTGTCACCCTGGTTAGTTCGGATATGATACTGTTTTTTTGCCATATCTTATGAACTATGTATTTGTTTTTTTTTTTTCACTTTTAGAAAACCTCGACCATCATCGAGAAAGGTAGAAAGAGGCACAGGGATGAAGTAGCCAGAAAGCAGAGGGATCTGAAGGAGATGCTGGACAAATTGGCCGAGAGCCAGAAGCTGTTCAGGATTGAATTGGAACAGATCCTGGTCGAGCAAGGGTTGGTTGGCCTCTTTGTGCCTGTCTTCTCCATAGAGCAGTGCACTTGGCGATGTCAGCTATCTTTTGAGATGCTCTTTCTTATCTTTTGACCTGGGTTGTGGTCCCCATGTGTTGTATTGTTTTTTTATGACAACTTTGGATTCTGCCGACCTTTTTTATGAAAATTGGAATGCAGCTTCTTGTGCATGGTCAGGGAAATGTTTGAGGAAACTGGAAAATACTCGTTCATTCTGCATGGTCATTACGGGGAAATGGATTTGGATTTGACAACAAAACTTGATAAAGAGACCAGAGATAATGTAAATGTTGGATTTGACAAAAAAGTGTTATAGAGAAGGGACCAGAGATATTTTCGTTTTTGGCCAGAAAAAGGCGAGAGTATGCATATCTTTGTTAGGAAATGTCAGGAAAATTAAGGTACCAACTTGCCTTGAAAAACTCCAATGAATGATGACTCCAACTTCAGAAAACTAGAAGATCCCCTAAATTGCATCAGAAGTTTGACAAAATGCAAAGTTAAAAGTTTCGGTAGGTCTGGATGATTGAAGGAGCCTTTCATAAACTTTTGAGCTGATCTGCAGTTATTGAGAGCAATCAAAAGGATTGAAACGTGATTGAATCAGGTTAAAATGTGATTCTCACCATTTCCATCGAGAGGAGGAAAGTGTTATTTTTCAACCTGTTGTGGTGATTATGAGAGAGTGTTTTAAAAAGGGATTGGGTGTGGCGAGGAGTGTGAACTCCCAGAAAACATTGTGTTTACAACTGAATATTGAAAATGCATGATTTTATTGTTGTGCTTGCGAATGTGATTTTTTCGCTTTCGAATTTGCACTTTTCATGGTCAGTTTTTCACAATTTTTTTGAATCATGTCTTTGTAGTTTTTGTAAAACTAATATCTACCAGTATTTCTGGAATAACACTGCCCTGCCTTCAATTTTCGGAACAACAAAAAATGCTCCGGAACAACTTCCATTGTTTATTGCCATGTAGAACTAACCCTTGCTTTCATTCTCTGTGCAATCCTTACACTTTGTCATTTATGAACTTTTCAGAAATTGCAAACATCCGAATCAGTACTCCGATTCTCTGAAAGAAGATTTGAAGTCTCTGAACAGTTTATCGGGAAAGATGTCATTTTTAGCTGTGCCAGAGGTAAGTTACTTCCAGTGAAACGTAGTGCAAGCCCAATGTTTTCAGCTTATCCCACCAAGTTGGCAGAGCAAGGCAGACCAATGGCCAATGGGTATGGCTGACCATCATGGCAGTGATAGTATTCACTTGGTAGGTGTGTTTCCTTTTTGTCCATCGAACTTTCTTGATGGCAAACGTAGCTGATGCGACTCCTCCCCCAAATCTCATGCCATGCAGCATCGGATCTATGGGATTCTCTCTGATTGTACCTATTTCATATTTCTAAGCCTGTGCGTACTGTCAAGGTACACTCATTAGTTTTAATATAATTGCGAATTGGTTTGAAATTCATTTAATATAATTGGTTACCAGACAGAAACAACCACTTGCCAATGAGTGCTATCAAAATCCTGTTTTCTTCTGATTTCTGATCACCTGCCTGCTCCTTCTTCATGGTGTTTCGTGTTTCGAGGTATTTATTTGGTTTCTGGCAACTGGTCAATCGTGACAAATGGCAAAAGGTTTCGCGGTTCAAAAAAAGAAATAAAGTTCATAATCATGATCAAAAATAGATATAGTATAGAATGATGTGGATAATCCCAAAGTTATACCAAAAGGAACATTGCCAAAAACTAAGTTCTTGGGAACAACATAACGACACTGGGGAACAACATAGAATTTTGCGATGACATTCCACATTCCGCGTGGTGGCGGTGACATTCCATTTCAGAATCTATCATTAGAAAATTTCTTCTTTCTGAAAAAAAAAAGTTCTGAAAATTGCTTTGGTTTCATTTAGCATGCGAGGTTTCGGAGCCCATCACCGCTGAATTGTTTTACACCACTGTTTGATAATGTTCTGCTTCATTGAAGTTTTGACATTGTGTTTGTTTCATGCAGGCTGCTGCTCATTTTGCTCCGTGATAAACGGTCCATTTGCCCATGCTACAATTTTTTGTCCTAATTCGTTTAATTTTTCTTTTTCTCTTGTTCATTCCAAAGCAAGCGGATGCTTCTGACCTACCCAGTTTGGATGAAGCCCGTTCCTCAATTCAGAAAGCTCAGTCTATTCTTCAACTGATGAAGAAAGAAAATGGTTTGTTGTTACTTTCGAAAGATCATTTTGAATTTTGAAAATTTTGTAGATTTTCAACAAAAAAAAATTGGCATTCTACTCGTTGGTGACACGCAGCCTTCTTTAAGTTTACTTAACCTGACCTAACCATAACCTAACCCTACCTAACGTAACCTAACCTTTACTTTACCTAACCTGACCTAACCTGGGGATTTAGGTCAGGTTGAATTAGTTTATCAAAGGTTGGGTGTCACCAATGAGTAGATTGCCAAAACGTTTGTGACTGATCCCATCTTGCGAGCAGCTGCATTAATTTGAGTAGGAATTGGAGGGCCATGATTTCTGGAATGTCAGGTGATACTCAAAATGATATCAAATTTTCACTCCACAATGTTTGCCCCTAAATGATTTTAAGACATCTTTGTGTTTTATTTAACCACTGCCCTCAAAGGTTCACATGGCCTGACAGGTTAAGTACTTCTCCCTCACTTTTGCCCAAAATGACTGCCCCTCTTTGGCATTTGTCCAGAGTGGCTTCCTCCTTAAGCTTTTCGAAGGAGGGGGGAAAGAGGGGAGAGGGTGAAATGGAGGCGGAGAGGGAGGGAGGAGGGAGCGAGGTAGGAAGGGGGTGGTGGGAGGGAGGAGGGGAGAAGGAGGAAGGATGTGGTGGGAGGGAGGAGGGGGTGGTGGGAGGGAGGGAGATAGAAACAGAGAGAGATTCCAACTCTGCTGAAAAAAAAACTCCTCAGTATATGCAAATCTCCAGCCCTGAACTGTGCTGTCCATGTCTCCTCACTCAATTGAAGGCATATCCGTGGCTTTTTCGATTGTGTAGCTGCATTTTAGTAAATGTAAGAAACAGTATACACATTTTCGTTTGTATGACAGCTGACAAGTTTTAAGAGCTATTTGGTTTCTGATCATTACCAGCTATGCTTTATGTAGTGTTTCTTTTGTTTAGCTAAGATTGACGAACTGTCCAAATCAGCTGCTGTGTCTGCCACAGCACCCTTATCGGCTGCTCCGAGTTCCCAGGTTGACACCACTACAGATGCCAGTCGGCAAGAGCCACCACAGGATATGACATCTGCTTCCGTTGCAGCACCAGATGACGGAGGTTTGTTGCAAATTTTACGACTATTTTGATTGTTACTTGAAATACTTCTATTACG
>JASGXE010003993.1:0-27178 GCA_030068105.1 Sinentomon sp. SZTP_YWyxl | reverse complement strand
ATTTGGTCGAACAACTCTCTACTCGACATTGTTGCGTCGACGATTCCAATCTCCATCGCATCCTTCGGATCATCGCCTGATGCTGATGTAGCAGAAGACGTGTGAGTAAGATTCAATGATCTTTGAATCAAAGCCTGCTTGTCATCTCCGTCCTGTTCTTTGTTCGATTGCCTTTCTTTACGTGGAATTGTTCATCTTTTGGAGCTTTGCCTTGTTTTATATGCAGAAATTGCAGCAATTTGAAAGAGAACAAAAGTAAAAGTTAAAACATGAAATTCAATGATCTTAATTTCAAGACGCACCGAAAAACCCCAAAACGCAAGTAGGGAACCCACACAAAATGGAATTGAATTTTATTGTCCAGCTGCAAAAGGCGAAAAAGCATGATGTGATGCATAGATCTCTCAAACAGTGCACAAAGAAGATACTTTCAGCCGAATTATGGAAATTGGGGTTTGAAAGAAGTTTGCGGGCAAGGAATTTTCATTTTTCATTGTCAGAAATCGTTCGCTGAAGAGAAAAAATTCTCGACATTGGTCCAAAGGCATGGATGACAGATGGTCCAAATTTTGAATTGGTGATTTTTTATTTATTTATTTATTTTTTAAAGAATTAGTGATGTTTACCAGAAGTAAACCAAGAAGGTCAAAATGACTTCCATAAGACCTGTCATGAGTGAATGGTGGGTGCACTGGTATCTACAAAGGCACTCCAATGTGATCCAAACAAATACTTTGATCCAGAAAGTGTGAAAGAAACTGGTGTTCTTGATTTTTTTTTTTTTTTTTTTTTTTTGGTACTCATGCCGAGAAATGCAGGTATGGGAGCTTGGAAGTGGCAACAACAATCAAATTCAACAATCAAATTCACCCCAACCACCGACATTGGAGACTTCAAATTATCTCAAGACACGTTGCTGTTGCGAGAGAAGCTTCAGTCACAAAACGAGCTCCCACAAAGGTTGTATTTTTTCAAGTGAGCCAAGTTGGCAGAAAGGTCAGGCTTGCAAATGCTGTCTCGGCCAAGGTCCTTTTTCACACCAGGCGACACAGGCCGTTTCCACGCGTTTAAGCCCACCGGATACCCTGAGTTTTGTTCTGTCGAGAAAACGCAACAGCGGAGAAACCCAGTGCCTGCGTTTTTTGCCCGGTTCCACGACTTTTGCTTGCTTTTTTGTTGCCTGCTACTGCTGCGCTCACCTGATCCACGCGTGTCGGCAAAGAGTTGCGTGTTTCCCAGGGTTTCCTCTGCTGTGGCTGTGGTTGTCTGTCGTTCAAAAAGAATCGCCATGCAGTTTCCACTGGCATGGCATGCTTTCCTCTCCTTCTGCTTTCAAAATCGGCGCAGTCCAAGTCCAATTCCAGGCCAAAAGCGCAGAAGCAATTTTCAGCTCCAGTCTCCGTCGTGGCTTTCCTTTCCTTTCACCTCAGGTGCCAATCGACGCTTCTCACGCCGTTTGAAAGTCAAAGAAAGCGTCGCTGTGAATGAAAGCTGAGTGAAAAACCGAATTTCGATTCAGGTTCGCAATTCGCAAAGCGCCAGGATTTTCGCGGAAGTGACAATCGGTGATCGCCTGAGCAAAATCGACAGCAAATTCTCGACAAAAGAACACCATTTTTGCAAAAAGTTTACTGGCTGTGGGAGAAACATGCATCAAGACATTTCGCCTTTTTCCTTTTCGTCCACAATGTGCTGCTAGTTGACTTTGACTGACGTTTCGCACGTTTCATGTTCTTTTTTTTCTCTTTCAAGTTATTGCGTTTGAATATGCAACAACACGGAACAGTGGTCATGTATTTTTTTCAGAGAAATTCTGCTGAACGATGCAAACGAAGCGAGGAAAAGTCGGCCTGCCGCCGTGCCAACACCGCATTGGAAAACCGAATTGCGTAAATTTTGTGTTTGAACCAAACCCAATCTGCAGCTGATCTTTCGACAAAATTAATTGCAAAGCTCAAAAGTCCGTGCACAAAGCGAAGTTCATTGTATTCCATAGTTCTTAACGGTTGAAACATAGAGGCTTTTGGACTTCCGGTCTTGGCTGTCATCTGAACAATATCGGACTGCGTATTCGTAATTCTGTATGTTTTGTCGGTTGAACGAAGCCTTTTCAATTCCTCCTGCCACCTCAAGAACCTCAGCAGCTTCAACTGGAGCTGCAGGAGACAGCAGCATACAGCGGCAGAATGAAAGCTGTAAGAATCATGTGAGTTTACTGGGGTGACAACAAGTAAACTTAAAACCATCGAACTGCATTCACAGCGGCCATGTTTATTGACCTATAACACCTATTGATTCAATGTGCGGCTTCAAATAATTTTCGGGAATTTTCTTTGCGTTGAAATTATAAGCCGTGGCCATGTTCAGAACCAACTGCGGTCACTGGTCAGTCCTCGACCTGCACCTCCACCTTCTGCCTTCTTGGCTAATTTTCCCTGCTTCTGGTTCGTTCGAGGCAATTGTTTTTTTTTTTTTTGTTTTTGTGAAGTGACAATGAGAGTTTTTCAAAATGTTTTTTTTCTGCTGCATGCTGACAAAACACATGCAAAATTTGAACCAATTTGAACACATGTTTTCATCTTCCGGTGCATGCTTGGTCACTTGACACTTGACACATCGCTGATATGGACCTGATCAGTGCGAGTGCTCGGACTCGACGAACGCGGCACCCGGTCGCACCGTTTGGTCGGCCCCGTTGAACTTGTCGCGTGTCTGCATGTGTTTTCAATGTGGCCGGGCCGGGAAGAAGCGAGAAACGGTGCGTCTGCACCAATGGTCTGCACAATCGCCGCGAAAAAAACGCGTTGGCGCGGCCGGAAAATGACAACATTCATTCGATGTGATGAATTCATTTGATGGGCGTTGCCGTTGACGAATGTGTATCTGGTTTTTTTTTCGCGAACATAACCTTGTTTCTTTTTATGAACTGCGAAATGATGTGATAATTTCCCAGTAAATGACACGTATGTCGTGTCAGGCGAGTGGGTACAGCGTTTTGCAGTATGTTCATCGTAGCATGATTAAGTCGAAAGGGTAAAATCGTTAAAATTTTGCAAAACCTTGTCTTGTTGCGAGCAGTGAGTGGGCACCAAATCAAGGAACATGATTGTCGATGACAGCGTCAGTGGCAGGGAACAGATCGATCGAGCTCCGGATTCTGTCGGGTTCGCGGAATAACGTCTCAATTCGCGCCTTCTTTCGCCTTTTAGATCTCCCGAAAATTTGACGTAATTCCTGCACCCGATTCCAACGAAGCTTTTTGGCTTTTGCAGCTGGTTGCATTGCAATGGTGCAATTGCTTGTGTTTAGCGTTTTAAGCGCATCCCGTAGTTTCTTTTTTCGTTCCATATCTGCTAAGCAAATGGTTGTTCCACGCTTGTTATTCGCTCTAATGTTCGAAAAAGATTCTCTGTGGATCTTGAACACCTCACCTGGATTCCAGCAGGAAACTTCGAGAAAAACACAACTGACAATTATTATACCAATCGGCTAATTAGCAAGTGATCTCGCGGCCAATGATCATGTAGCCAACCGCACACGAATAGCATTTGTGATGGATCGGGGGACTGGGATAGAGCGGACTGAGGCAGAAGTGGACTGAGGCAGAATTGGACTGAGGTAGAATTGGACAAAGGAGGGAGTTTTTGCATGGAGGTGGTAGCTTACACCTGTCCTAACTTAACCTAACCTAACCTGACCTAACCTAACCCGCAGAGATTAAAAAAATCAGCCTCCAAAAATGCAAAAATTCTGCCTCAGTCCACTTCTGCCTCAGTTCGTTCTGCCCCAGTCACCGGTCCCTTTGTGATAGCATTCTGGTGCGGACTGCAATGTGGTGGCGCTTTATCAACAGTTTTTAAGTGGGGGCAGGCCGTCGTTCATGTTGCTTTGTGGCCGTGCGTTTTGTAGGTTGCGTATCACAGAAACTCATTCGTACGTGCCGATTGCCTGGAGATCTGCTGGAAGCTTTCATCACACAAGATCTTTCAAAAGCCTCTTGACAAGTCTTGCTGTCCACATTTGTCAGATCCATATTTGGTTGTGCTTTTCCACAGGCGAATGAAAAGAAACGCGAAAGCTGAAAGCTCCCGCAATTTCCTGAACAAAATTACAAAAAAAAACTGCAATGCATCCGTCTGCGGTTGTCAAAAAACTTTTGGAAGAACCTAATGTCTTAAAATTCAATCGCATATGCGAAAAGAAGCCGTGTTGCTTAAAGGAACTCAGAAAATTCCGAAGTCTAGTCAATCTCGGCAGTTTTCGACTGTTGTGGGTGGAATGCCTCGATTGTGGCTGGGGAAAATGACAACGGCCCGACGGGCCTTTTGATCTGGCATTGGAACCCAGTCGACGGAAAGGTCCCGCGTGCAGACTAATTACCTAGTTTAGACAAAGGCCGAATGCAAATACGCCATAACGAGGCTGGGAATTCAAAGGGGTGAAATCGGGGGCGTTGGGACGACTTGCTGGGGAAAACATGTCCTTTTGGTGCGATTTTGCAGAAAACCTGCAATTTCGCACCCAAAATTCACCGAAATTTTGGGGGCTGGGTGATCCCGTGCCAGCAGCTCTATACCTATTGAAATCCCGCTGGGGCGCTGCCCCCTCTTCGCGAAGGGCTGGATCCGCCACTGACGCACGACTCACTGGCAATATTCGTAATGTAATCAGTTCCCATTTGCAATAATGTAATAAATAGATTTGCCAGTGACACACATGCCAAAATCTTGTGTTGGTAATTAACCTTCTTGTTTTTTAATGACTGCTGCACGGAAATTTTTATTTCACTTGTGTTTTTCTATGTCTTGTGATAATTATTTTGATGGCGTGGCGTCCCATGGCTGTCGAGCGTTTTCATGGGAGTTTGTTTATTGGGTCCGCAATATTCTTTCTCGGAGGCTAATTGTGATTCCGTTGATTGGAGCTCCAAATGTTGCTGCAAACCGATTCGGGCCTTGTGGAATTGCACGCAATTCGATTGTCTGCTTTTCAAGTTCCATATCGTGCTGGGTGGTCCATCACTGCGCTGGACAGTGGTCCATGAGTGTCAGATAGATATCAGGTGGAACAGAGGGGAGAAATCTGAAATCCAGGTTTCACTTTTCTAAGTGTATTTTTTTGCATTTCCAAACAAGTCCCAACTATTCAGAGCCATTTGATTTGGGACAAATTTCTGCAGGGTCACAAAAATTTCTGCCATCAGAGAGAGAAGTTGCGCCAAAGCCTATTTATTGGTCCAGAGTTTTTGCCAGACGGCTTTCTTTTGCAAAAAATTGGTATTTTTCGACATTCATCGCGTTATATGATTCTTCTGGACCACCATCTTGCAACCAGCGTTCGGAGGTTCAGCAGATGTGCTGCAGGTTATACGGCCAAATAATGCCTAGATTGTAATTATAGGTCTGCTGGAGGTATACTTGTCTGACGTCGGGTGGTTACGTGTCATTTGTGCACCTGTCCTTCCCGACCCCCCACTCCATCGTCACATTGGGTGTTGATTCGTTGTCAATGGCAAATGGCAAAACACACACTGTAAACCCGACAGCTCCTCAGGTGCTTTCTGTGGCTCGCCTCGCTCTTGATTTGATACTGTTCGTTTTCAGTATCGTTTTTGTTCTGTTCCCAATCATTGAATCGCAGGTACTCGCATTGGTGCCTATCCTGCCGAATGCTTTTGTTAAGTCGCATTTTCGTTCGCGTTCATTGCTGTGAAATTTGTGTTCGCGGGTTTTTGTGTGTGATTGCGTTTCGCTTGTCAAAGGAGGATTTGCGTCTTAATCAGGCCGGAGTGATCTGATCTGAACTGGTAAATCGTAAATGAAATCTTTCCTGCAATCGAATTATTTCCGATAAATCCATGAATAAGCGATGCCCTTATCTTGTTGTTCCTGGTGTTTTTCCGCGTGGCATCGAGAAAACTTGCTCAAAACGTCCTGCAAAAACACCCCGAAGAAGCTATTTCGTTTCGAATTTCAGACATCTCCGGCTTGCTGCACAGGCCCCTGTCAAAAGCATTTTGACACGTCTCTTTCTCTTGGTTCCAGAAAGTTTCTCCGTTGGACCGTTTCCAAACAAACTCAGGTCGCTTTTCTTGGAATCTAATGAAAGATAACATTTTCCCGCCTCAGTCCGAGTCTCACCTTGACAATCCGTCGTCGTGTCGGCGTGACGTGACACTTCAATTTGTTCAATTATTGTTTTTCTGTTTTTTTTTTTTTTTCGTTTCTGCGGCCGAAAGTGCCGATTTGGACAGGTGCGCGGTGAAGTTTGTTTGAATCTTGTTGAAATTGCAAAATCAACCGCGACGTGCGCACGCAGTCACTTTTCCAATCTTCCCACTTCGGTAATTTCCATCTCCAATCAGCTTTTTTCGACAGCAACGGCAATCGACACTCGCTTTGTTTCATTTGCCGGTTGTGTGTTGCCGAACCATTGCTCATTGCGTGGCTTTGTGTGGGAAATCTGGAGTGTTGAGATAAACCGATACCCAGGTCAGTACCAAAGTCTTATCGGCGATATGGCCGCCTCAGTAAAGTTGTGATGCGATGTTTTTATGTTTGGGGCAGTTGTCCAAGGGCATGTTCATCTGTGCTACGCGTATTTTGTGAAGACTGATCGCTGTGAGTGGAGTGACGTGACGAAGAGTTGTTCATTCCACGCAATGTTGCGAATGAATACTTCGATCTGAGGTTTGGCAGCGTCCACCCATTGCTTGTAGTCAACCTACTGCTTGGTTGCCGAACGTCTCTCAAGGCGATAAAACGTCCGCGAGCGTGGCGGACTCCACGAGGAACTGTTGTCGGAATGGCAGCCAAAAAAGGCGTAACTTCTTCGAAAAAGCCGTTGGAAAATAGGAAATCCAAATCGGGTGGATTGAAAAACTGTGCTGATTCTAGCCGTTTTTGCGCTTCTTCCTTTCTTTGAATCCGACGGGGACATGGGAATTTCGAATTCAGTGGAAATTCTGTGGTTGGGTGGAAACTTGAAAGGCATTTCACTGTTCGCATTTTACTCGACAAAGATTTGCCAAAACTATATCTTGTTCGGGTAAAATACAACACCAGATATTTTCTTCCAGAAGTGAACGAGGTAACTTCCGCATATAACAACAATAAAATTAATTGCCGGCAAGAAAGACAACGCCGGACGTCGGTTCAAAATACCTGGTGTTGGTGTTTTATTTTACCCGGACCAGATATCAGAAGAGAAATTTGGAACGAGGCCATATCCGAATGTCATTCGATCCTTTTTTCAAAAATTTGGCAACTGAAAGGGTAGGAGGACCGAGGAACGGCTAAAAGAAACCGACGAAATCGCTATTGGCTTGTCGGCTTTCCCCGTGGGAGATGTTGTCGACATTGAAGGTTCCTAAAATAAGTCCGAAATTCATAAGTTGTTGCATCAAAGACAATAACTCCATAGCACAATTTCCCTGTGTCACGCCTCTTGTATGTCTGCATAACGCCATCAATTGATGATTAACTAGGTTTATTCGTGAATACAATAACAACAAAGGAATCCATTGTTTCAAACAATCGAGGTGCAGCGTAACCTAAAAGTAAAGTGCCATGCGAAAAATATAAATTTGCTGTTTGAACCAATATTGTTTTGTGTCTGAGAAACTTTTTCCGATTCCATCAACGGATGTCAGAACTTGATTGGACAAATTTCATTTTGTCCCGAATAAACCATAGCTACCTACATCCGTGGTTTGAGCTAGAAAATGTTCCAAACAAAATATGATAACAATTTTAATGTTTGCTGCTGTGCATGGCCAAACACTTGGGCTTGCTGTTCAGATAAAATGTTTTTCGTCCCAGGTTGGAGCCACCAGCCAGAAAAAGTTTCAGATCACAACATACGAGTGTAATGATAAAAACTGCGAATTTTCATTTTTGCTATGTCCAAAGACTTTTGCCTACCCTGTATAGCTATAGGTACCTAAGCCTGATGGTCTAGTATTCATCAGCTTGCACCAGTCCTCTTATTTTGGTGATCTTTTGCGAAGTTTTCTTTTACAACAGGTGAGTTTATTGAGAAAGAAGTTACGAAAACAAATTAGGAAATTTTTGCTTTTGATCGCACGACATTGATTGAAGCAATGATGGTTCTGTTCCGATTGAACAAAATGTGCTTCCGATCAAACAGTGAAACGGAACACCTATCTTAACACGTACTATAATGTTTTTTTTTGCTTTTCGTCCAAGCCGAGAGTGAAAAACAGCACAGAGAAGAGGAGAAGATCAGTGTTGTGCGTGGAATTTGTTTTTCAAAAGGGTGAAATTTTCGACGGAAAACGGAATTTTTCATCAACTTGCAGCGAAGAATCTGCATGCCACTTTGTTGGTTGGACATGGCAAATATATCTCTCCGACGTAAAACCTTTTGTTATGCCCTTAAGTCACTGAGGCCTTCTTGAGATATCAACAAAAGTTTTTTTTTTCGAAAAAGAAGGCCTCCAAATCGAAAATGAAAATAACTTTGCTTGTGAAAAATACCCGTCGACAGTCGGCATTTTTTTCGTCGACAGGCAGTCTGCTCCAGTCTGCAGTCTTTTCCCGTCGACATAGGCAGTCTGCTCCAGTCGTCAGCCAGTCTTTTCCCGTCGGCAGTCAGTCTTTTCCCGTCGACAGTCAGTCTTTTCCCGTCGACAGTCAGTCTTTTCCCGTCGGCAGTCAGTCTTTTCCCGTCGACAGGCAGTCACGCCAGTCGACAGTCAGTATTTCCGTCGACAGTCAGTCCTTTCCCGTCGACAGGCAGTCACGCCAGTCGACAGTCAGTATTTCCGTCGACAGTCAGTCTTTTCCCGAAGACAGTCGGTCAGCTCCAGTCGACAGTCAGTCTTTTCCCGTCGACTGGCAGTCTGCTCCAGTCGACAGTCAGTCTTTTCCCGTCGACTGGCAGTCTGCTCCAGTCGACAGTCGGTCTTTTCCCGTCGGACGTCAAGTCGATTGCTGTTGAGATTTCTCACATTTTATCTCTTGATATTGATTGCTAATGGATTTTCAGGACAAATCCGAAATCTTGTTATCAAGCAAACACCATGCTTATTTTTAGTAAGGATAAATACGTCTGGCAGATCATATGCGAAATGTCTTTTCTGGCAGGTTGTTTGCATGCGATATTTCGCATCTCTTTTTAATCAGACTTGAAAGCAGCGGGTTATAGCGTGTCCACACAATCGCGATTTTGTCGCGTCGTCGCGCGCGAAAACGTTGTCCGGTGTAACGACATTTGCCATGAGTGAAGAACGAATCACCATGCATAGAGTACCTACCTACAACACACAAGGGATGTTGTCGCACCCGACAACTTTTACGCACGCGACGACGCGGCAATGCGACAAAATTGCGAATGTGTGGACACGCTTCTGAAGATGTTTCAAACACTTCAATGATGACCGATGTTTATTTCCGTGTGAATTCCATTGTTATTAAAAAAAAATTCGTGATGCCTCGAATTCACAATCACCTGTTGTGACAAAAGTTTCGCTGCTGTTGGCATTCGGCCGGGGACGAGTGATTTCTCCTTTCTTGACCACAAACAATTCTCTCGTTTGCATTGAGTGGCAAGAAATTTTTTCCGAGGCAAGTTTATTTTTTTCTGAGACATTTTATTGGGACGGAATTTATCGCAGCTTGGCACAAGCGACCGAGTTTCAGAAGGCATGTTCCTCATGCTGTTGATGCAAACCTTTCTGCGGTGAAGGGTTTCTTTTGCCCGCACCTCACCTCAGCGGCGTATTCATATTACTGACAAGTTTGAGTGAGAAGTTTGAGTGAGACTCGGTGGCAAGTTTTTGAGCGATTCGACACAAAATCTTTCCGATCATTGGTGACAGACTTGTCTTGAAATGCCCACTGAATTGGGAATTTGTATCTGACATGCGGGTGGAAAAATTCTCTTCTCAGCTGACATTCACATTGGGTGACAAAAGAGTTCCCTTTGATGGAAAATTTGGCTTGTTCTTGAAACAAATTTTTCTTCCTGTCATTGCGTGTTGACGAATAATTTTGCTTTTCTCGTTTAATTCAGGAAATCTGTCGAGGGGCGACACGGGGGCAGGGCTGGGGGAACGACGCCCCCCACTTTACCCCAAGAAAAACATCCTTTTCCCAAAAAATGTTGATGAAAACACAATTTAGCACACCAAATTTTCAAAGTGTTATCTTTTTTAAAAAACTCCGTCCGGCCAAGTTCTTTGCCAGGGGCTCTGCCCTTGGTATCCCGCGGTTGCACTGCGCTGCCCCAGGCCCCGAACTGGCGGTGCGCCTGCGCGACTCGCTGCACCGTCCCTTCGCGGACGGTTTGATCCGTTGCTGAGACTCTCTCCATAATTTCCCTCTTTTCTTTTTCAGAATTTGCGGAAGTTGTTCCGGTGTGAGTAAACAGATCAAAATGTCGTCACCCGCTGGCCAAGCTCAAGGCATGTTGAGTGGTTTGAGCCTTTCCGACCACCGAGACCGATTTGGTCAACGGAGATATCATGAACTTACAGGTGATAACATATCACCATCGATGGTGCGAGGAATTGATTATTTGAGGGATCCACAACTCAATAAGGTATGCCAACCATTTGCGATTTTGGGAATTGAAATTCGATAGAGAAACTTTGCAGTTAACAAAACAACAGAATTTTTTCTATGCCATAGCTTTTCTTGTCCACGATCCGCTTTAGCGGTGGCAACCGTCTTGTTTGAACTGCGACCTCAGAAGAAGATGGCGCAAGGAAAAACTTTGCCTCACACGCAGTCTGCTCTTCCGTGGCATTTGTGGCCACATCATCATCCTTTGGCGAAAGCGTTGCACAATATGGAGGGGGACCAAAAAAGGAAACTGAAATGTCACAGGCACTGCAGAGGCCAAGAATCGCACCACTTGTTATGTAGATTTCTGTCTTCTTGCGGCTTCTGTCGACCTCGTGGTGTTCCCTTTTCCATGGGTGTATTCCCCCACTTCTGGTCCTGCAAACGGTTGTACGTACCAATTTGGCGTTTTCGTCCCACATCAAAATGACGAAGATCGGCATGGTTGACATGTTCTTTACCCAGTGCTCTTCCAGTGTTTTGATGGTTTCCGACTGTTGGAACACCGTTTTTTTTATCCTCCTTCAGTCAAATTAATTGTTCGCGTGTGGGGAAAACGAAAATATGCAGAGGTCAGAGAGGATTTCATCACAGGTAATTGCAGATCGAAAAGAGTTGCAAAAGGGAAGTTGCCATCGTAGAAAGCATTCATTGCGGCGATACCCACTCGTTTGGTTGCTCAAGGGCTCGGCGTCCAGTTGGGTCAGTGATTGGCTTCGAGTTTCGGGTCGTTCCGCGTTTCATTTTCACCGACACGGTCCTTGTCGTCGGACTGCAAGCTTCACACACCTATTTTCATCTACTGCTCGCACCGTTTTGGGCTGCCGCTGAGGGCAGAAGTATATGCGAGCTGCACCATTGGAGTCCATTGTCATTGCCCTCCGAGGATTATTTTTCTTTCCTATTGGTTAGAAGTTTGGACCTTCTTTTCAGATTGTACAAAACGTGCGGACGATCCTTCTGTTCAGCGCAGATTCGTCGTCCAACAAGCCTTTTCCATTCTCAACAATTTCCGTACTTTTTTTTGCTTTTCTTTTTCTTCGAATCTTCCCCTTTCTTTAGGGTATGGCGTTCAGCCTTGAAGAGCGGCAGGTGCTGGGCATACACGGTCTGATCCCACCTCGGTTTAAAACACAAAAAGAACAAGTTGAACTTTGCTTGAAGAACCTTGATCGCTACCAGGAAGATCTCAACAAATACATCTATCTTGTTGGACTTCAGGTTGGTTGGTTGGTTGCTCGCATGCTGCAGGCGGCAGAAATTAGCGCCAGATTTCATCAAAGCTTTCTTGAGCTGACAGATTTTGGATCTCAGTTATAAAAAAGAGGATCTTTAGAGATTTCTGCAGCACGGAAGTTTTTGCTAAAATCTGAATGGTCGCAATTTCTTACACACAACCTATGAGTACCTACCTACATGAATTCGTCACAGAAATAATAAAAGGTGCATGGGACCTGCAATTAATGAGCTCTATTACTGGTTTTGAATGTTATTTCTAAATCTGCCTTTTTCGCTTTGGATGAAGTGAATTTTTGGCCTACAGGAACCAACCGAAAAGCCAGCCACCACATCACGTAATGAATTCCCACGATTTGTCCTTTCACTTTCTTGCCCTCTTTATTCGTTCAACACACAATTTATTTTTAACAGGATCGAAACGAAAGACTCTTCTATCGTCTCCTTTCTGAGAACATTGAACAAATGATGCCATTGGTTTACACTCCAACTGTTGGATTGGCATGTCAGAAATTTGGACTTATCTACCGGAGACCGAGGGGACTCTTCATTACAATCCACGATAGAGGACACATCTACGACATTCTCAAAAACTGGTGAGTTACATGCATACAATTCGAATTCGAGTTTGTTTTATACTTTCACACGTGAGTTGAAGATGTCATTTTGAATGAATGAATATCTGTATTTGAGGGGGATTCCCCTTTTCATACAACTGGTTACAAAGACAAGAAAATGACATAGAAGGAAGTAATAGAGAGACAGAATTTAAAACCTTGACTAAAATTAAACATTTCAACCAGACAACATTCCAACCAGACAGACATTTCCACCATCAATCAATAAACTTTGCCCTTGCCACTGCACCTATCGAGCCATACTTATGGACGGGGAAGGTGAAAAAAGATTTGATAGCCTGCGCCTAAGAATGGGCACGGACATCGGCGGTTCGAGGAGCTTGGAAGGGAGGGCATTCCAATCATTAATGGATTGTCCCAGAAAGGGCGATTTGCCAAAGTCCCTCTTGAAGTAGAGGGGTCTCACTTTTAGTAGAGTCCCTCTTGAAGTAGAGAGACCCTTTCAATACACGGGCTGTCATTTTGGTCCAGTTTTCACCCCCTGGCAGGCCGGAGAGTGGACCAGAAACCATACCTATCATGCCTGTTTTTTTATACCTGTTTTTTACCTTTTTTTTTGTATTTAGGAGAATTTCATGAATTGCGGAGCGTCAATTGGAAAGACGCATGTCTTGTCAATTTTAGAGGGGGTTAAATGAGAATGGCAAAATGATGCGTGCAGATCATCCACAGGATGGATCTGCCATCCAAAACGGCACGCACAGAAGGAATCACACGTTAGCTATTTTGCAAGTGGTGCGGTCCTTTCAACAAAAGATTTTGGCGCAGAATTTCGTCCACAAATGAAACCTCAATGTTTGTTTTGAAACATTTTGACATGACGAACTTCATTTGCAACGACGGAGACGGATATTCAAAAGCTCGTTCTGAAGACGCTGAACTTTCAGAATCTTCCTCGTAAGGTATCTAATTTGTTTTCTGTTTTTCCATGTTTCACTGACAATCAATCGACAGTCGAAACAAACTGATATTTCATCACAATTTGAAAGGCCAGTCTGCCTGAAGTTGGATTTCATCTGGATTTGGTCGAGTAAAACATTCCCTGTCCTCGGAATTATTTTGCAAATGCGCAAAACGTGATTGTGCTCTGGTAGCTGCTTCAGAATTTTGGGAAATTTATTTTTTTAATCATTTCGTTTTTTCTAACACAAAGGCCAGAAATTGACGTGAGGGCGATCGTGGTGACGGACGGTGAACGAATTCTTGGCCTTGGTGATCTCGGTGCCAACGGAATGGGTATTCCAGTTGGTAAACTAGCTCTCTACACAGCTCTAGCTGGCATCAAACCACACCAATGTCTGCCAATCATGTTAGATGTTGGAACAAATAACCAGGTACGTCCTCTTGTCAGCTCAGCTCAGCTCAGCTGGCCTGAAGAAGCTGGTGATTGTTGTACTGAATTAATTCAGCATGATTCATAATGCCTGTCGGAATAATCTGATTACTCGTTCTTTGACCTTTGTTGTCGAATGTTTTTGGGAGGCCGAGGCAGCTAAATCTTGACAAGAATCATCAGTGTATCTAACTTTACTTCAACGCAAATGCTAAAGAACAGTATCTGTGGCCCGCATAGGCCACAATTCCCCATCAGCGTAAAATAAACCTCAGACCCTCTCACTATTCAAAATTTTAACAGCTGCCAAAAATAACCCTCAGACCCTCTCACTATTCAAATTTCGCAAAATCACCATCACAATTCTCTGTGCATCAACAATTCTCCCCCTTTCGAAAGCTGTTTTTCCACCTATTTTCTTCTGGAAAGTTGCAGTTGGATTCGATCTTTTTGCGGTTACACTTTGGAAGACATACCTCATACCTGACCGCATGTGGACGGGCAAGTTGTCATTATCTCTCACATTAGCCTGGATTCGGATATTCTTTCGTTGGCTTCGGATGTATTTTCTGAAGGATAAGTTTCCTGGGGCAGGTGACTGAACACATCCCGTCCTCATCCTGAACCTGTCCGAATTTAGCAAATGCGAGCATGAATAAGAAAAAAACCCTAAAAACCCTTCCAGTCCAAATGTGGTCGAGTCAGATGTTCAAAAGTTCTACCCCAAAACTCGTAGAGCATGGACACTCACCGTCCTGTTGCATGCTTTCGCGACCGCAGTTCATTGGAACCCATATCGCGCTGTCTTCTTTTCCTGTCTCACGCTTTGTCCTTTGTAATGCTTGCATCGCAGGTCCTGCTCGAAGATCCGTCTTACATTGGCCTGAGGCACAAACGAATTACAGGTCAGGCTTACGACGAATTCATAGACGAATTCATGAAGGCTGTCGTCCGAAGATATGGTCAGGACACTCTCATCCAGGTTAGTCGGTCAATCCGTCTCGGTAAATAAAAAAAAAAATAAAAAATAAATAAAAAACGCACTTTTGGGAACGAATTATCATCCTTGCTCCAGGATCGTCTTATTCTTATTAAATGTAAGCTAACGACCTTAACCTTCCCAACCTATCCTTTTTACTTATCATATCTTGACTCATCCAGACCATCAAGGACCAATCTACTTCTTTTTTCACGAAACTAGCTTTTGTTTCCCTTTTGGTGGATAACATTTGACCTCAGGTCACCTCAGCGATCGAACTTCATTGCTTCCTTTCCTTTCACAAGTTCCAAAATGTGAAAGATCTGTGTTTTAGAAAGCTTAAATTATCCCACTAAATTGCCGTTAAAATGCTGACTTTTGCAAATTGGGAGCTTTGGTCTAGTATAGCAGTTAATGCACTTTTAGGTAGGTTGTATCACATTGTAAAGTTTCGAGAATTTAATGTACGCTTTTACGAGATGGTTTGTGTACGAATGCCGGATCCTTCTACTTTGTTTGTTGATTTTAGTATTTCTAAAGTATTTCTCTTTAAGTATTGACTGAAATAGTATCTCTATGTCGCTCCCATTGTGGAGGTCTTTGGTTATGCGTTTGGGGATATTGCATCGGTTTTGAAAACGAAACAGAAATCAAAAACAAAAAACGTTTTCTCGGATCGATGGGTGAGTGTGGCAATGTTTCTCAATCGCTCGATAAGTACTTGTTGGAGATCACTGCTTTCTGTTCATCTCTCTGAAAAATCAGCTTCCAACCTATTCGTGCAATCGTGAGTTGGCGCACAGCGCAGTTTGAGCCGACACCATATTGAATGAGCAAACGTTGATTGGCCGGCCTCGGAGCCATGCATGCTTTTGTGCAGTTTTTTTAAAATGTGAAAAGCCAGGCGACACACACTCCACTCCTTATTTATTTATTTATTTATTTATTTATTTATTTATTTATTTATCAAGAAATTACGGCTCACAAAGGTAGATGGTGAGTCGAGCTTGGAAACACAAGCATAGTCAGAGATATAAAACAATGTCGAATACAAATAAAGGAAAGGTGTCAAACAAGTATACAGCACAACTCACCGACGCTGAACCCGGCCCGAAGCAGAGAGCTACGCGGGCATACTGGACTGCATGCACAGCAAATATATGAAATAATCCAAGGCCAAAAAGTGTTTGACCTAAATCGAGTCACACTTCACGGCGCGAAGAGCCCAGCAGTCAACAGCCCCCGCAATCCTCCGCATCGGACCATACCCAGAATCCGTGAGCTCTGCTGTATAATATACACGAATCAGGAATTCAGTGAACATCAATTCAGTGAACATCAATGACAAAATAACCGAAAGAAGATGGGATGGTGTGAATTTTTAGGTCGCAATATGAGAACCTCTTTTTAAAGTAGCTGTAGCTTTTAAAATAATTGGCGATGTTGCAGGCAGGGCATTCCAGTCCCTTACTGTTCTGGGAAAGAAAGTATTATAGTAATCATTTCGTGATATGAACGGTGCAGAAAAGTGGAGGCCGTTATCAGTTCTTCTCTGCGGATGGCGGATGAAAAACTCTTGTGGAATGGAGATTTTGTATTTGCCGGTTACGATTTTTGCAAAAAATTTTAAACGTTTTTCTCGTCGCCGAGATGCAAGAGATGGCAGATTAAGCTCCCCAAGAATATTTGTAATGCTACTGAATCGCTGGAAATTACCAGAAATAAACCGACCTGCACGCCTCTGAACTCTTTCCAGGGATTCAATAAGGCCAACATGGAAAGGATCCCACACAACGCTGGCGTACTCAAGAATTGGGAGAACTATTGAGGAATATGCTTTGAGTTTAGCTTCACGTGATGCCAGTGACAAGTTACGACGAATTAAGCCCAGAGGTTTTTGACATTTTGCTGTAATATGGTTGATGTGAGGTTCCCATCGCAAGTTTTCGTGCAAAATCACACCAAGATACTTAAATGATGATTCTTTTGATAGAATTTCTGAGTTAATTGAATATGAAGTTGATGTAGAGGACAAATGGTCAACAACTTTAGGACGTTGAAAGCAAACAAAAGCACATTTAGAAGTGTTGATTTTCATGCCCCATGTTTGACACCATTTGTAAATCGCATCAAGATCAGTTTGCAACAGAATTCTGTCTGAAGGTGAAATAACAGGTTGATAGATTACAATATCATCTGCGAAAAGTCTTATTTTGCACTGGGTTTCTTTAACAATGTCGTTTATGTATAAGAGAAAAAGCAGTGGGCCTAGAACACTTCCCTGGGGTACACCGGATGAGTTATGGTAAGTTTGCGAAGAAAGCGCTCCATTCCACTTGACGACGGAGCACCGTCCGCTTAGATAGGAACACAAAAGGTGCACAAATTGGGCAGGAAATTGTAGTTGATAGAGTTTAGTAAGGAGCAAGTTATGAGGAATGACATCAAAGGCTTTATGAAAGTCAATGAAGACAGCATGCACAGATCGTTTGAAATGAAAGGCTTCTGCGACGTCATGCACAAATTCAATCAGCCTCATTTTCTTGTCATTCTTCTGACGTTTATAGTTCGAGGACTTCGGCAACCACAACGCATTTCGTCTGCTAGCAGAATATCGTGACAAGTACTGCACTTTCAATGATGATATACAGGGTACGGCGAGTGTGGCTGTTGCAGGAATACTTGCGTCTCTGAAGCACACGAAAACCAAATTCAGCGATCATCGCTTTCTATTCCAAGGAGCAGGCGAGGTTGGTGTTTCGCATGATCGCAATCACATGAATCAGGTGATCACAATCCAGCGCACTGAATTGTGGTCATGATTAGTTTTGATCGCACTGGTCATGATTCAGGACATTTCACTGTTCTCATGCCAAACGCAAAATTTTGCGGTTCACGAATTGCAACACACAAGATGACAAATTGCAGCTTCTTGATTCGTGATTTTAACCCCTGCGCTTTTCATTGGATCCGCTACACACATCATTTTGCGGACCACAAATGGCAGCTTCTTGATTCGTGATTTTAACCCCTGCGCTTTTCATTGGATCCGCTACACACATCATTTTGCGGACCACAAATGGCAGCTTCTTGATTCGTGATTTTAACCCCTGCGCTTTTCATCGGGTCCGCTACACACATCATTTTGCGGACCACAAATTGAAGCTTCTTGATTCGAGATTTTAACCCCTGCGCTTTTCATCGGGTCCGCTACACACATCATTTTGCGGACCACAAATGGCAGCTTCTTGATTCGTGATTTTAACCCCTGCGCTTTTCATTGGATCCGCTACACACATCATTTTGCGGACCACAAATGGCAGCTTCTTGATTCGTGATTTTAACCCCTGCGCTTTTCATTGGATCCGCTACACACATCATTTTGCGGACCACAAATTGAAGCTTCTTGATTCGAGATTTTAACCCCTGCGCTTTTCATCGGGTCCGCTACACACATCATTTTGCGGACCACAAATTGAAGCTTCTTGATTCGAGATTTTAACCCCTGCGCTTTTCATCGGGTCCGCTACACACATCATTTTGCGGACCACAAATTGCAGCTTCTTGATTCGAGATTTTAACCCCTGCGCTTTTCATCGGGTCCGCTACACACATCATTTTGCGGACCACAAATTGCAGCTTCTTGATTCGTGATTTTAACCCCTGCGCTTTCCATCGGGTCCGCTACACACATCATTTTGCGGACCACAAATTGCAGCTTCTTGATTCGTGATTTTAACCCCTGCGCTTTTCATCGGGTCCGCTACACACATCATTTTGCGGACCACAAATTGCAGCTTCTTGATTCGTGATTTTAACCCCTGCGCTTTTCATCGGGTCCGCTACACACATCATTTTGCGGACCACAAATTGCAGCTTCTTGATTCGAGATTTTAACCCCTGCGCTTTTCATCGGGTCAGCTACACACATCATTTTGCGGACCACAAATTGCAGCTTCTTGATTCGTGATTTTAACCCCTGCGCTTTTCATCGGGTCCGCTACACACATCATTTTGCGGATTACAAATTGCAGCTTCTGGTTTGGTGATTATAACCCCTGCACTTTTCATCAACCTCGCAACACGCATCATTTTGCGGATTACAAATTGCAGCTTCTGGTTTGGTGATTATAACCCCTGCACTTTTCATCAGATCCGCTACAACATTATTTTTGCGGATCACAAATTGCAGCTTCTTGATTCGTGATTTTCATCCCTGCGCTTTTCATCGGGTCCGCTACACACATCATTTTGCGGACCACAAATTGCAGCTTCTTGATTCGTGATTTTAACCCCTGCGCTTTTCATCAGATCCGCTACAAACATTATTTTTGCGGATCACAAATTGCAGCTTCTTGATTCGTGATTTTCATCCCTGCGCTTTTCATCGGGTCCGCTGCACACATCATTTTGCGGCCCACAAATTGCAGCTTCTTGATTCGTGATTTTCATCCCTGCGCTTTTCATCGGGTCCGCTGCACACATCATTTTGCGGCCCACAAATTGCAGCTTCTTGATTCGTGATTTTAACCCCTGCGCTTTTCATCAGATCCGCTACAAACATTATTTTTGCGGATCACAAATTGCAGCTTCTTGATTCGTGATTTGAACCCCTGCACTTTTCATCGGGTCCGCTACACACATCATTTTGCGGACCACAAATTGCAGCTTCTTGATTCGTGATTTTAACCCCTGCGCTTTTCATCAGATCCGCTACAAACATTATTTTTGCGGATCACAAATTGCAGCTTCTTGATTCGTGATTTTCATCCCTGCGCTTTTCATCGGGTCCGCTGCACACATCATTTTGCGGACCACAAATTGCAGCTTCTTGATTCGTGATTTTAACCCCTGCGCTTTTCATCGGGTCCGCTACACACATCATTTTGCGGATCACAAATTGCAGCTTCTTGATTCGTGATTTTCACCCCTGCGTGTGTTTCAGCTGATCCACAACACACATCATTTTGCGGATCTCAAATTCTAGATTCGTGATTTTCACCCCTGCAGTTTTTATCACACCCGTATATACGGGTCATTTTGCCGAATTCCTTCGTTTATTTTCCCATGTTTTTTCCACTTTCAAGGGCGCCTCATCTTCCTTTTAAATCTTGCACGTGTCTCCAGCATTATGCAATTACATATTTGTCCTATCTGCTTGCTGTTTGTGCTCTTTCAGGCTGCAATCGGCATAGCGAATTTGCTGGTGATGGCCATGAAAAACGAGGGCATTCCTCGCGAAGAGGCCTGTCAGAAGATTTGGATGGTCGACTCTAAAGGTCTCCTTATCAAGAACAGAGCCGAAGGAGGCATAACCGCTGACAAGGCTGACTACGCAAAGGACCACGCACCAATGAAAGGACTTGATAGTATAGTTAGAGAAGTCAAGCCGACTGTAATGATAGGTCAGTTACATACATTTACATATTGACATCATTCTGTTTCCATTTAGTCTGTTGTGACATGGACCACGCCTGTACCATTTCCCGCTACCGTTTGTGATGGTACTGCATGTCTGCTATTTCTAGAACCAATTCAGATGAAATGGCGCATGATGTTTGGTGAACTTGAATCCAGTAATTTTTGTCCCGAGAGTAATACATCCTCAATGAAATTTGGAATGCTTTTGTTCCATCAGGAATGAGTCTCGTAAAATAAAATGTTGCTGCTCCAAAATTGGACAAAAAGTGCGAATATTGTTGCGCATAATTGACACTTCAAAACTTGTCCTGAAATTTGAATGAACTTGGTCTGATTTACCCAATTTTTACTCACAAAATCACATTGCTTGCAGATATAGTTGGTGTTGGTTTCCCCTGATAATCGTTCTGTGGATCCGCTAACAATTTCATAATATGCTCAAAATGTACTTTTGCTTCTTATTTCTCTAATCTCAAAAGGAACCTGTGTGAAAAACAATGTCCATAATGTATTCCGAAAACGACATCGTGATGCACTCAGTTGAACCCAGTTGATTTGATTGCATCATGAATGTGCTTTTCCTTAAATTTTTTTCTCGTCTCCTCTTGGCATTTCATTTTTTCTTGTCTGGCATTTCATTTTTTCTTGTCTCGGAGCTGTCCGAAAATAATTTCATGACACCACGTAGATAAACTTAGAAATAAGTTCTCAGCCAAAAATAAGTTTGTCTCATTTGATATCCTTGTTTTTATCATTGCCTGTCTATTGTTAATGATCAGGTGCTGCTGCAATCGGTGGTGCTTTTACTCCTGAAATAATCCAAGAAATGGCCAGACTCAACAAACGTCCGATCATTTTTGCACTCAGCAATCCAACCAGCAAAGCAGAATGCACTGCTCAGCAGGCATACGACAATACCAACGTAAGTTAACTTTGTCACACATCTATCCTGAGTTATACAGGGTAGCCCAAAAGTGTTTGGCCATAGGAAAAACTTAAATTTGCTGTTTTTATCAAATTTTGTGATGTGAAACTTTTTCTCGCTCTTACCATGAATGTCGAGACTTTTATTCGGAAATTTTAGCATCGAATAAAGTGGTGACATCAGTGGTGGGAGCCAGAAAAAGTTACAAATCACAAAATATAAAAACAGCAAATTCAATTTTTTGCTGTGGCCAAAGACTTTTGGGCTACCCTGTACATAAGAAATTGTTTTATTTCATTTTGGCGGACATGCCGCATTCGCCGTTTTCAAAGCAGGCACTTGGTAATTTCATGCTCACGGACTTTTATTGTCCCAAAAGACTGAAGGCAAGCGTACGTTCGCAACGAGCAACTGAAAATAGCCATCCAGGAACTTTTTCCTCTGCTCCAAGTGGAGCATTCTGCATTTGGTGCCGTTTCCAACAATTGATCGGTTCAGTTGGTTGGAAGATGCTACCTTTTCCTTCGAGAGAAATTTGCTCCTCAACATTTGGTTCAGTGAGAATTGAAAAGTGATCAACAGGTGGCGTTTTTAACATATTGCTCACCCCAATTTGAGCAGCTTTTTCGACATGAGGGAACTCCTCTTTTGTCCTTCATTCCTCGCGGGATCCACTTCCTCCGATTGTCAATTCCTCTGCCAGTGGTTCGTTCATACCCTTGCGAACCTGACCAAGAAAAAAATAATCATAGCTTTTGCTCACAATCAAAGCGATTCACCGAAAGCTCTCACATTGGCCAATCTGGTTCTGGTTCACCACCAATGAATGCATCGATCTCTTGCAATCCTACCTTGCCAAAAGTGACTGCAGCTGAGGAAGGACAACGAAATTATTTGGCTTTCGTGGCCTCTTCTCTCCTGACAAGTCCTTCTGTTGTTAAAAGGTCATCGGCATGTTCGATCGAAACGTCTCCTTGCTTGACAGCTGCTTTATTTAGGACCTCCATATAATTCTTTCTTCTCTCATCTGATAACAGGGTTCGGTGATATTTGCCAGCGGATCGCCGTTTCCTCCGGTTGTTTTCAATGGGAAAACCTATTCCCCTGGTCAGGGTAACAATGCCTATATCTTTCCTGGTGTTGCCCTTGGAGTCATTTGTACAGGAATACATCACATTAACGAGGAGGTCTTTCTTGCTTCTGCTCAGGTGAGATGAGGTTTGGATTGTCAAGCCGACATTGGGCGGCACTCTTTTGGCCTTTCTACCAGTTGTGCAGACGGCGGTGAGGACAGGCTCCTGACCTCTTGGAAAGGACGTTAAATGACCAAATCAGCCCGTCTCGTTGGATGGTAAATGAGGTGTTACTAAAATCAACCTGACAAGCTTCGTCGTCGCTGAACTGGTGTCAACCAAAAAGCTGCAAAGTTAGCAGGTTGATTTTTGATCAATTCCTGACTGATCACAGTTGAAAAGATTCCGTTCTGGCCAGGAGTTTTGATTTCGAATTTCCTGCTCGAAGTTCACAAGTTCAGCTGACCGTTGTTTGTAATGGTGGGCCCATTGGACTGCACAGCAAATTCTTTAATTTTTGGCTCAAAACGAAAAAAACGCAGAATAATAATTTTTGGTTGGCAAATGCCCGCCTCTGCATGCCTGTGTTCGGCCAACAAAAAATGGCCTCTCCCGATTTACCGCATGAGTGGCTTTTTTCTTTCCACTGAAATTGTAATATCACTTCTTTTCTCGTCTTCCTCTTTTCTCGATCCGTTTGTTCATTCTGTTCCAAACTCGTTCAATTATAAATTCAGGCTTTGGCCGATTTGGTGACGGACGAGGATCTTGCAGCCGGTCGAGTCTACCCTGATTTGAATACGATTCGAAATTGTTCGCTGAAGATAGCTGCTAAAGTTGCCGACTATGCCTACAAGAGCGGTGAGTTTTTTTCTCCTTTTTTTTTTTTCTTTTTTCTTTTGTCTTTCCGTTTTGTGTTGACTCTGAGGTTTGTTACTGATATACTGAGATTTGTTTTGTTTTGTTTGAACTGCCTTTCCAGGACCCTGTTTGCCGTTTTCATCCTGGTTGTGGGAACACGTGGAGGTTGACGTGTTTTGTCACTTGACTGTCATTTTTTCTAGGTACCTATATCGTTTGTTCAACGACCTAATCTCAAACACGTTCCAGTTCCTGTCCACCGCACGCAGTACACATCACAACCGTCTTAACATGATCCGCGGTTCATTCTGCCATCTCTTGAGTGCTGCTCCGGCCTCCGCCCTCAAGGCTAGTTTAGGCATTAGTCCGCACTTTCGGCACTTTATGCTCTTTCCAGTCGACAATAGTGTCGAGGCAATAATATCACATTTCGATTAAAATAACCAAGAGTAAATAAATGCAGCCCATACACGTCTTTTACTCGTTTAATGAAAGTGTTGGACTGTATAACAACGGGAATTTACAGGTATAGACATCTATTTCAACAATTTTGCTTGAAAAAGTTTATCACAATTGAACATACTCCTGTTTTTGTTGCATTTCCTTTACATAACGTTAACATATTATTAGGTGCCGCATCTACTTATCCTGAGCCACGTGATAAGGTTGCTTTTATAAAGGGACAGCTCTATAATTACGAGTATAGCAATGCTGTACCAACCATCTACGAATGGCCACGAATCTAGTCCGTTGGTCTGGTCTCTACAAAGAAAATCTTACAAAATCAGTCCTATGAATCCATCGATCGACCATTATTAATTGTGATAATCTTCGCTGGTGGTCCCTGCTGTGGTTGTACGTGTGGTGTCTCTAACAACAAAGCATTCTTCTAATTACCCGTAAGAATGCTAGAATGTTCTTTGGTCCATGCCAATTGCCTGGGTTTGCTTGCTTTGCTTCCAGCGATTGCTTGAGCTTGAGCTTGTGGGTCTTTTCACGCTGCACCTTCAACGTTGCTTTGCAGTGTCTATTCTTGTTCAATGTTTCTGCCACTGTTGTTGCACCCCCACTGCCACACAATTGTTTCGCACCTGCACCACACCTGCTTGTTCTCAATCCGTCCACTGCTTGTTGTACACACATGTTCTGCTTCTGTTTCTTTCGCCATTATTTCTTCTTGGCTCACACGCGCATATTATGTCATTTTTTGATCTACCTACCAGTAAGTTAGGTTCTGAGCAACAACTGGGATGGTGCAAAGCCCGTTTCCCAAAATGACTCCCAAACTTCCAATTTCACAAGACATGTCCAGGGAGTTTGACAGGGGATCTGAGGCAGGCCTCCATCCCTTCGCCTCACCCATCGAAGGCACCACCTCTCTCATGAGAAGAGACTTAAAAACTCCAAAACCATTTCCAGCCAGGTCTGAGGTCACCAATCTTCACGCTTTCTGTGTGTCAAGTCGATCCAGTCTTGCCAACTGCCAACAGCTCACATTATTCAAGTCCATAGCCTGTTCCTCCTTCAGTCTCAGTTCGTCGGAACATTTTGTCATCCGCACCTCACTCCACCCAAGCCATCCCATGACAGGCATGGGGCCCTTCCTTCAGAATGACCTTGTAGCCTAGCATGCATGTTACTGTTTAATCTAGGTGCATGGTGTTTTGTGAGTTGGATTCGATTCAATTCTCATTGTATTGGAGCGAAATTTCTGTTCGAGCGTTGCGATATTTTGACCTGCATATTCTATGTAATGATGGATGAGCTCTGTTGCGTCTTTCGGTCTTTATCAACTCATAAAATATTGATGATGATGGACCCTACCCAATCCCATTAGTTAATTTTTGGCACCGCTTAAGCTATAACACTGACTATCGGTGAAGCTATCAGAGTCAAAAAGCAATTGAGATATTTTGGCCTCGAAATATTTGCATCCGGACAAAGGATTTTGTTTTTCACCAACCAAAGTGAAAGCCATTGTCTGGCTTCCTTGAAGCTCCACTGAAAGCTATTATCTGGCTTTCCTTTCTGCTCGTGTGATTTGGTTTGGTTAAAAAATGAAGAAAAAATCCCTTACCAAACATGTCATGATAAAAGCATGAGGTTTTGGCCGCATGTTTTTGTCATGACTTTGTCATGATGTGGCCAATATCATGAAAATAGCATGATATTTACACAACTTTGTCATGACATATCCGTGACTTTATCATGAACGTCATGAAAAAATCATGCCCTAATCATGATATTTCCATGACATTTACATGACCTTGTCATGGCCTATCCATGATTTTTTCATGACATTCATGAAAAGTAACAGATAAGTTATGGCAAAGTCAAGTAAATGTCATGCTATCATCATGATATTGACCACATTGTGATAAGGTCATGACAAAAAATGTGGATCCAAAACCTCATGCTTTTCTCATGACAATATCATGACATGTTTCGTACGAAGGGCGAAGCGTGAATCACTTAGCGGAAGTTGGTAGCTACTGATTGTGGAGTTTTACCCTTATCAATGCCCACAAGCCATTGCAGACTCAACTGATGTTCTGTTTTCCAACATTGGAGTTTGAAAATTAATTCTTCGGATTTTAAACTATACGAATATATCCATAAACCCGGAAATTTATGTCTCTCAGCAACATAAGTTGTCATGAAATTGGAGACACATTTTGGTCTTGCTCTCGTGTTTGTGATTTGTCTGCCCTATTTCTCGTGCCTGTTTTTCCCGATTATTGGCGTTTCGCATTGTTTTTAGTGTGCAAAAGTGTCATTGTTACATGTATGATAGTGGGAAACCCCCACAAAGTACAGTCATTCAATCACATCAACTCGCACTCTCAACCAAGTTTTTTTTTTTATTTCTCTTTTCCGTGTCCGTCTATTGAACACTGCAGGAACGGCGTCCACATATCCTGAGCCAGCTGATAAAGTAGCCTTCATAGAACGGGAGATGTACGACTTTGATTACGATACGAAAAGTGCTATGCCAATCACCTTCCACTGGCCAGACCTCAACACCTTTCCAAAGTGAATCTTTCCACTCCTTTTTAACTCTTTAAATCGTCATATGTTTAGGAGTCTCCCATCTAGAGAGACACTTGTATTCAATAATTGTTGATACATTTATGTTTGATGCCCCTTCGGAGTTTAATTTATTCCTTTTTCTTCCCTTTCTTTTTTAGCGCTGCCTATAATATGAAAAGGTAATTATGAAATAAGTATTAGCTTGATTTTAGAAAGTGTTCTAGATAGCTATAGGTCCTAGTTCCGTTTGTTTTATAGTACTTCGCAAATCCAAAGCAAGAGGTGATTTTTGTACATTTCGAGTGCTGAGTGAGTGTTGTGTTTGTTGTTTATATCGCCGAGGAGACGACGGCTGACGTCCTCTGTCTGATGAAAATGCGCTTTTGAATTTGTTCTATTCGTGTTGAATTTTTCAAAACGAACACACACGGACAGCAGGGCCACCTTATCAACGGGGCGTAGGGGGGCGAACGCCCCAGGGCCCAAGGCCCAAAGGGGCCCCGCAGGGGCCCACATTTTTTTCAAATTTCGTCCTTTTTGGCCCATCATGCACTGATTCGCAGCCACAAATTCTGAATTTGTTTTTAAAATCCTAGTGGGTACAAAGGTTTCTTTTTCAGATCTTAGCCTGACGCCTGATAAATGCTGTTTTTATTTATTCAAGCACTGTAAACCAGGCTATATCCGTGTGCAAGGTATCCTTTGATCGTGCTCTAACACTGTTATTGACTTAGAGTTTGAAGTATGTCCAAGCATCTTATACACTGGACACAAGAAAGAGCTCCATGATTCACAAAATATTTCGATTTCTGCAGAAATTGAATACACTTTCCTTCCCTTTCCTTAGCGGTGGAGTGTTCAGCTATGTGCATTGTCTCCTGGGTCAACAGTCCTGAAAAGTTTGTCTGCAACACGATGGTCGGCGAGGGCCGATGCAACAAAAGCCATACATTCCAATTACAAGGAGATTCAGATGACTTTGGAGACCATTTCCAATGACAAACTTCAAAGCAAAGCTATTACCACTGGGGAAGCAAATGGTTTGGCAGCATAGTTTGAACAATTCGAAGTTTCTTGATGATTAAGATTTGGCACT
>JASGXE010003992.1:0-25218 GCA_030068105.1 Sinentomon sp. SZTP_YWyxl | reverse complement strand
ATGTCACGAATTAGTTAGGCGCACTTTTCAGTAGCTTGCCCCTGGGAAACAATCAACGCTGCAATCGCTCTATTTCAGAAAAAGCTAATTGCATATGTCACGAATTAGTTAGGCGCACTTTTCAGAGCTTGCCCCTGGGAAACAATCAACGCTGCAATCGCTCTATTTCAAAAAAAGCTAGTTGCACATGTCACGAATTAGTTAGGCGCACTTTTCAGAAGCTTGCCCCTGGGAAACAATCAACGCTGCAATTGCTCTATTTCAGAAAAAGCTAATTGCATATGTCACGAATTAGTTAGGCGCACTTTTCAGAGCTTGCCCCTGGGAAACAATCAACGCTGCAATCGCTCTATTTCAAAAAAGCTAGTTGCATATGTCACGAATTAGTTAGGCGCACTTTTCAGAAGCTTGCCCCTGGGAAACAATCAACGCTGCAATTGCTCTATTTCAAAAAAAGCAAGTTGCATATGTCACGAATTAGTTAGGCGCACTTTTCAGAAGCTTGCCCCTGGGAAACAATCAACGCTGCAATCGCTCTATTTCAAAAAAGCTAGTTGCATATGTCACGAATTAGTTTGGCGCACTTTTCAGAAGCTTGCCCCTGGGAAACAATCAACGCTGCAATCGCTCTATTTCAGAAAAAAGCCAGTTGCATATATCACGAATTAGTTAGGCGCACTTTTCAGAGCTTGCCCCTGGGAAACAATCAACGCTGCAATCGCTCTATTTCAGAAAAAGCCAGTTGCATATATCACGAATTAGTTAGGCGCACTTTTCAGAACATTGCCCCTGGGAAACAATCAACGCTGCAATCGCTCTATTTCAGAAAAAGCTAGTTGCATATGTCACGAATTAGTTAGGCGCACTTTTCAGAGCTTGCCCCTGGGAAACAATCAACGCTGCAATCGCTCAATTTCAAAAAAGCTAGTTGCATATGTCACGAATTAGTTTGGCGCACTTTTCAGAAGCTTGCCCCTGGGAAACAATCAACGCTGCAATCGCTCTATTTCAGAAAAAGCTAATTGCATATGTCACGAATTAGTTCGGCGCACTTTTCAGAGCTTGCCCCTAGGAAACAACTAACGCTGCAATCGCTCTATTTCAGAAAAAGCTAGTTGCATATGTCACGAATTAGTTAGGCGCACTTTTCAGAAGCTTGCCCCTGGGAAACAATCAACGCTGCAATCGCTCTGTTTCAAAAAAGCTAGTTGCACATTTCACGAATTAGTTAGGCGCACTTTTCAGAAGCTTGCTCCTGGGAAACAATCAACGCTGCAATCGCCATATTTCAAAAAAGCCAGTTGCGTATGTCATGAATTAGTTAGGCGCACTTTTCAGAAGCTTGCCCCTGGGAAACAACCAACGCTGCAATCGCTCTATCTCAGAAAAAGCTAGTTGCATATGTCACGAATTAGTTAGGCGCACTCTCCAGAAGCTTCCCCCTGGGAAACAATCAAGCTGCAATGGATGAGTTTCAGAAAAAGCTAGTTGCATACGACGTGAATTCATTAGTCGCTCACTTTTGGAGCATGCACCTGGGAAACAATCAATGCTCCGATCAGTGATGAATTCGAAAAAAAGCTAGGTATTTGTATGCGTCATGGAATTGCTCGCCTCACTCTTGAGATGCTTGCACTGGGAAACTATCAGCTCTCTAATTGGCGCATGCGAGTAAAAGCAACTTGCATAAGCCGCGGATTGTTATGAGCTCACTTGAAAAGGTTGCCGTCGAGAAACACTGAACGCCGCAATTGACGCGTACAGAAAAACACCAATGTCGCACACTGATTGGTTAGAAGCACGGGCTCGCTCTTGAGGGATGAGTAATTCAATGAAGTTAGTGAATCCACTTTGTGATGCCAGCACACAGAACACCACCCAGGACGCAGTTTGACGCCTCAGTTCTTCATCATAAGGTGCGACTAAAGCAACCATGGCATGAGGAGGTTTCAGCGCCCACAAGGAACACAATAAAAGTGTTCTAGTATTTGAGACACAACATTGGTACAGCGGCGGCGGAATTAGTGTACCCAATCGTGTGTTTTCCCATTTAACTCTTGCCTTCGAAGCTTTTTTTCATCCTTTTTATTCTTTTGTACAGTGCAGGCGGTAGAAATCAAGGCGTCAGATTTTGAAAGGCATTCCTGAGGTGTCAGATTTTGACCTCGGTCACAAAGAGGATCTTCAATTTCTGCAGCATGGAGTTTTTGCTAAAATCTGAACGGTCGCATGTATTCGTGTAGAACGGTCATACCCAATTTTTGCATGTTCAGCACAACATTAATTACGCCGCCGCTGTGCGTTTAGCCATAGTTTGCGCCTATGCCACGCCTTGTGCGAATTCAATCGCCTTCTTTTTAACACCTACGAGTACATCACTGATTCGACTCGCCGGCCTCACCCATAGCGGCTGTTTTAGAATGCCTTTATCGCCGTCAGTGGCGGATACAGGGGGGGGGGCGGGGGGGGCGACCGCCCCCCCCCTTGCGGCCAAAAAAAAAAATACGGCAAAAAATGGAATTTTGGCCGCTACACAAAAATGTGCTGTTTTTATCCTCGAAATTGACGTTTTTCGCCCAGAAGAAACTCAACGGTTGCATGGAGAAGGAATTTGGGGTCCTGCAGCATGATAGAACAGTTTGGCAGAGCTGTGCTGTCCAGACAGACGGTCTCAATACTACGGATAATGAGAAAAAGTTATCTTACCCATAACCGGTACCTGTGCCGTTCCCCCATTTTCATCATCATCTGTTGTGCTTTTTTCAATTTTTGCTGTGCATGCTCCTGACCAACTCAAGTTTTATCACCATTTATATAGCTGCCAAGAAAATCTATTTTAACATGTGGAAGGGTGCAATGATTGCCAACAACGGGCGGCGACGGGTACACATGGCTAAAACCTATCACGTGGTACCTGATTTGATTGTGTCACGTTGCCATTACACCTTTAATTGTGTGTGTGAACGTGCGATGTTGGAATATTGCTATTGGCAGAACAATGCTTTCCGATCAAATTTTGGAAAGAAATGTCGCGACTGCAATGCTGGGGCGGCTGCCCTCGAAACTGCCTGCAGCTGAGCCTCAAACGTGACCTCTTACGCCGTTAGGTACCTGCACATAACGTTCCGAAACTGAAATGATTTCCCAAGCAAGAGCGCCATTTCCCGCAGCTCAGGTCTGTGGCATGTAGGGCCTATGACCAGATATTCCGATACCAAACTGCACCAGTGGATTATTTTTGTGTTGTGAACTGCGATGTGCATTCAAGCTTTGGAATTCTGCTGCAGAGACAGACGAGACTCACACATCCATGTGTTCCATATCTTCATCGCTTCCTTCCATGTCTGAGTGCTCCATATCAACAACGCCAACACAAACAAGAACAATTATAACCAGAATCTGAGCTGCATTAAACAGGTGACTTTTTGGGAGAAAACTTGTTCAGAAGTGTTCTGAGAGTGGTTTTCCAGGAAGCAATTTTTATAAGATGTCTTTGGCTTCTGGGGGGCTCGCCCCCCAGACCCCCCACCAGGGGCTCTGCCCCTTGGAACCCCGCCGGGGGGCTCCAGCCCCCCGGACCCCCCGGTTCTGGGCGCCTGCGGCGCCATGCTCCAGCGCCCCCCCCTTGACAAAAAGCTGGATCCGCCACTGATCGCCGTCCGTGAAATTTAAAATTAATTTCCGGAGCAAATGGGCCCAATAACTCAGTAGGTAATAATTAAAAAATTACCACCTGCATAACCCCGGTGCACAGTTCCCGAAGTATATTTGGCTGAAAGTTGCAGGAAGGATAATAATCAGGCCACAAGTCCACGAACTGAAAACTCCTTTCTTTTGTCAGTTCGGTCATTTGGTGACACCCTCCCTGTTTCTGCATCGTTTGCCATCTCAAAATTGCACCCGTTGCAGCAGTCTGCTGCCGTAAACACAGCTCCAAAAAGCAATAACACTTTGCGCGAACTTTCAAATTTGGTTTCACGCCGATCTGGTGTAATGGACCATATTTTTTGCACTCTAGGTTTCGCGCTCCTCTGCTCTCCCTCACCTCACCTTACAGCCGTTCTCAGCTCTGCTCCCCTGTGTTTCGGCTTCATTTTTTCAGTGTCCGAAAAAAACAAATTTATTGGTGATTTATAGCACCTTTTATCTTTAGTTGTTCTTCTTTCGGACAAGTAAAAGAGCCTACTTATACGGGAGAGCATAGGATGCGTCCTCAACACAGGGTGTTGCTAAAGTCGACTTCTGAGTTAGTCCTTGTGTGGTGCGATCGGTGTTTTGTCTACGGTGATTCATGGATACCATTTTTTCATTTTATGCATATTAATGCTCGTGTCGAGCTAATCGAAATCGACTTTTTAGTGGCAATGGTCAAATATTGCAGCTTGAGGATTTGCTAGCTTTCTTATTGCGCGATTTAAAAATCTCTGTTCCTAGAGCAGGTACCACATATGCTCCTTGATGAAAGTACTTTGAGAAACTCGGCTTCAACTCGAGAAAATAATCTCTGCCTATAGTTTCCTTTCTGGCATGCACATAAGTCCGGTTACTTTGCTTCCGGATATGTGATCGCCGTCTGTTCGACTTCCACGGTCATTTGATGGACAGGGGAACTTGGTGATGACTTCGAGCTACTGTGAATAACCATGTCCGCTGAAAGTGTAAAGCGGCGGCAAAATTAATGTAGGTTCTCATACATGTAAAAAATTTCGACCGTTCTATTTTTTGGCGAAAACACTATGCTGCATAAATAAAGATCCCGAGAATTTTGTAACCGAGGTCAAAATCTTAACAATCTCTAGAACGCCTTATTTATTATTTATTTATTTATTTATTGTAGCAATACTGCCGCGAAGGAATGGGCGGCAGGCGTGCAAAATGGGTGCACGCTCCCATGTCATACATGGCAAAGAACACACGAACAAAGAACACATGTAAGCAGCAAGAAAAAGGCACAAAGAGAGCTGTAACAATTGACAAAAAGGCAGCGACGTAGCAGAACAGAACATGGCAGAGACGTACATTTATCCACTGTTAATGATAAGAGACGATGCGGAGGGGAGAGAGATGGGGGAGAGGGAGAGAGGGTGAGAAAAGAGAAGGATGAGAAGGAGGGGAGAGAGTGAGAGAGAAAGAGATAGAAGGGAGAGAGGTGAGAAGAGAGAGGTGAGGAAAGAGAGGTGAGGAGAGAGATGGATGAGACAGACGGGAGAGTGTGAGATGGAGGGAATGAGATAGAAGATGAGAATGAGATAATATAGAATAAATAGAGATTAATATTTAGTATTTAATATAAAATTAGTTTTTAATATAAAATTTAATATAAAAAAATATAAAATTAATTAGTATAATTAATAATATAAAATTTTAATATAAAATTATTATAGAAAAATAATATAAAATCGTATAATAAAATAGAGAGAATAAGATAGAGTGGGAAAAGAGAGGTGAGAAGGAGAGACAGAATAGAGCGAGAGAGAGAGAGAGAGGAGGAGAGGTGGAACAGCTGTTAGCCCCTGAATTTGAGGGGACAAGAAGCGCACATCTTCAAGTTGCAAGAAAAAAAGAAATATTGTTGAAATATACTTTGTTGAAATCTAGCGCTTTAATTTTTACCGCCTGCATAAGAATAAAAAAGAAAGAAAGAAACTTTCGGGGGCAACGGTTAAATGGGAAAAACACAAGTGTGAGTACATTAATTCCGCCGATACTATGCACAAAAAGATGAAGATCTTGAAGCCGATATGTACGAGACCCTGTACTTGTAAGGGGAGTTGAGGAAGAACTGCGAAAATATCTTTTCGCGCTGCGGGAGATTTATTAAGAAAAGGAGAAAATACAACCGGGAGAATAAGCCTAGCAAGCTTTAAGCATAGAATACAGGCAAACGCAGTGACTCTTCATCTCCAAGTTTACATTGCACATATGCAAGTTGGTTGGTTGCCGGGTAAGCGGAATGGCGGAGTGGCCAGAAAGCCGGGGATAAACGGTGAGCCGTCGGCAGAGCTATAAATGGGATACGAGCTCAAGCAAGACCCATTCGGGAATGTTCCAAATCCCAAATAGATCAGGCTATCTTCTTGCATGCGTACAGTATAAAAAGAATTACTTTACCAAATTGCCTCATACGTGCAACTCACAAATGGTGATTTAAATTCTCCTGCCCTGCGGCAGGGAAAAAACTGATCAATTTTCAGCAACTTTCAAGCGGAAAACTACGGCTCCAATAACTGTAAAGAGACATGGACTATAAAGTGCATGATGGGTACCATGAATTCTAACTAAAATGTGGCGGTCATGATAAAGTATCTCTTTTAGACTGTGCCTGCCCGTATGAATGGACGGTTGGAAGAGCACACACGCTGCGATGGAAACAAAAGCAATCGCTTGCCTTCTCATTCCAAGCATCAGAATTTAAATTGAGTTTGGCTAGTTGATTTCAGACCCCATTCAATCGGCACCGATAGTGCATTGCACGTTGGTGCCCTTGGCGAACTACCTCATTCCATTCAAGGCGCAGGGAAACTTTTCAATCTATGTTCACCAGAAAATTTCTATTTTCGTTTGGAGAAAATCCCATTTCGATATTCGTTTTTCGCTGATTGCTATAAGGAATTACATTGTATTTCACAGTGTGAGATTCGGTGTGAAATCGCCAACAGGAAAAAGGCGAAGATGCCGAAAGCCAGGAATGATAATTCTTCACTCAAATAGTGTAATATGTCTCCAAATTGCAGCAAATTTGAAGAATCTACACGATATTTGTGATTTTTCGGTTTTCTACTGGTGTTTGTCGCTATTTATTAGTTTATTTGCGGCTTTAAATCATTTAACGTCGCAATGTTGCTTGGTATTCTTAGTCATTATTCAGTTTTGCTCCGGGGCATTGAACTTATGGGTTACAATCCGCAGATGTGGTTCTCCTTCTGCATCAGCAGCTTTCCGGCTTTCTGCGCTGTACAGGACCTTGATTTCTTATTGCGAATTTGGCCACTTGCCATCTGTAACCATACGTGCAAAAACTACTGACCCGCGAAAAGGTGGGAAATACGTTCCGAAAAATGAAAACAGGTTATCACTGCCTTCATATTCATTTTTATTGATAGCTCTTTTCACCAAAGTTCAGGCAATAAAACGCCACCTCTGTCCGACGAAGTGGATGCTTTTGCCGCACTTTTGGCAGCATCTTTCCCTACATCTTAGTGCTTTCTTTCCAAGCATATGCTTTGCAAGCACTCATGACACGTGTAGCCAAGATGACACGTTTCTTTAAATGGAATTGGGTTTCGGCCATCCAGCTCAACAAAAGGCCGATTCTCAATGATGGCCTTCCGCAAACAAAACGACGCGAACAAGGACCTTGCTCCCAAACTTAAAGCTGCACAGAGAGGTCGCGTAGTCCGCTTCACGTGGAAAGGAGTTCATTTGCGTTTCTCATTCCCTGATACAACACAATTCATCATTGGATAAGAGCTGATACACTGCGCCAGGGATATCCAGAGAGAGCCCCTTCTACACGTGATATCAGCGAAAACACACCCCCGCTCCCACTCTAACCTCCCAGTCGTTATGCTGCCCCCATTCTTCCATTCAAAAAGCATGTTCCTATAGCTACGATGTAGCTGCCGTTAGCTGGCTCCAAATTTAGCAAAAATAGCTCCAAGAAGAAGACGGCTGGATTGTGACAAAAAGGACTAACAGTAATAATATATTGGAGCTTTCAACCATTTATCTATCTTTCACAGAATTGCTATACCCAATAACAGAAGAAGCTACATTCGTTTCAGAAAAGTCCTCCCTCTAATCACATTCTTTATGCTTGTCTATATTTTTTCGCGTTGTAGACCCAGGGAAAGTAACCTACATTCCCTTCTCAACGGCCTTTTCAATGGGTTTAGGAAAACACTGCTGCAATTCCGGGTGTTTTCAGAATCACGGGTGTTTTCAAAATCACGGGAAAGATAGGGATTTGCAGTAAACTATGACGAATAGGCATAGCTGGGTTTTTCCCGTAACTTTCGAAACCCCCTGTAGAAAAGAGCAGGAACAGATAGGAAAGTACAGGAAGAGTGAGATGAATGGAGAATTACAGGGAGAGCACAAGAAGAGGAGGAAGAAGAAGAATGGAGAACTGATAGGATCAGGGAAATAAACTCCTTTTTATACTTGGCAGTAGAGAAAGTCGCGCACGGATTAAAACACGGACAGATAAAGTCGTTGGAAAAATCCCTGCTCTTGACTTGGGAATTTATGGACTGGATTTCTGTCCTACAATGTTTCCAAAAAGAGAAATAAGAAAGGTTTAATTGGGAAGGCGACGGGAACATCCTCTTCCCTGCAGGCTGTTGGAAACTCCCCGAAGATCAAAGAGGAACTTCTGCGAGATCAAATTTGCCGGTAGAATATTCAAATAAACACAATTGCGAATTCTGTGGAATATTTTGACCATTTTCAGTCCTTTTTGCTCGAGTTTAAAGCTTTAGACCGAAAGGATATTGATGTGCACCAACAACCTATTCAAACTTCTTCTGCCCCGTTTACCAGATGAATTAATGTGTGGCCAGGCAAATTATCGTATCCAGTTTCATATTCAAAAATATTGTTGCAGGTCTTTCTTGTGGAAAATCCCCGTGACATTATTAACTGATACATCTTAATTGTATGGAAAATTATATACACTCCCTGATCAAAAATCTTCGAACATCGGAGTTCGTCATAAAACTCAGGCGCCATTTAGAATCAATGACAGCATGCGCCGCAAAACATCACGACACTCGTGTGAGGCGTGAAGTTGCACCAAGCACTGTTGAAATTAGATTGACCCTGTGTTAGCCTAAAATATCGCCAATACGAGTATGTTTGAGGATTTTTGATACTCTCCGTATGCTGAAATGACTGTAATGACAAGATTAATGTCACAGAAATACTCGGATTTTCCCAAAAAGCAACATGATATTTTTAACATTGGTTTAATCACAATTAAATTGTGATAAAACCAATGTTAAAAATACCATGTTTCTTTCCGAAAATTCGAAAATTCATATGACATTATTTTTATTCATACGCTACGACATCCTGAGGAAATATATGATGAACAAAACAAACAAATTGTTGTGCTGGCGGGAGAAGCTATCGCTGGTGGGAGAAGCTATCGCTGGTGGGAGAAGCTATCGCTGGTGGGGGAAGCTATCGCTGGTTGGGAGAAGCTAACGCTGGCGGGAGAAGCTATCGCTGGCAGGAGAAGCCATCGCTGGCGGGAGAAGCTCTCGCTGGTGGGAGAAGCTATCGCTGGTGCGAGAAGTTATCGCTGACGAGAGAAGCTATTGTTGGCGAGAGAAGCTATCGTTGGCGGCTATAGCTGGCAAAAGAAGCTAATGCTGGCGAGAGAAGCTGAAGTTTAAATCAGTGAAACGTATTCCAAAATTGTTCCAATTGAAACACTTCGATCTAAGCCTGCGGTAAAACAGGTGTCCCAAACGGATATCTCTGATTCAGAGTGTACATACGTCTGAGGAAAACTTTCATCGAACGTTTCGTTGACGGTGCCGCATTCCAAGAAGATATAATTGCCGAACCCTTTTGTTCTTCACACTCACAGGTCCCCAAATGCGTTCCCTTAATGGATTTTGAAATTGCTAAATAGGCTGTTCAACCTTTTAGAATTGAAACGTAACTCGCATAACTGAACTGATTCCACTTCGAGCTGCTATCATATACGTATACCTATACTGCTGTGTCTATAGGTCTGCAGCGGAAGGTCCTCCTGTAATATTGTGAAAACTGAAACAGAACAGAGGTGTTATACCTATTTCATAACACAGGGTGCTTTCTTTTCTACCCATGAGGTAATCTACCTACTCGTATATGTACAAAAGATTATGAACTTATACAGAAAGGCTCAACTTAAATTCGTGAAGAAAATAAACTCCACATGTGTTTGTTTGGTAAGAAACATACCTATACGTCTTGCGTATTCAGTTTCTTGTTTATCTCGAAAGAGTGCACCTCTGCCCGTCTTTCACGTTACACTATTCGTACACTAGAGCAGTTGATGGCCACAAAATGGGATCAAAAGGTAAATTTGTCGTGAGGACAAGATGAATACTGTTTACACTATCCAGAGCTCTGGATGTTCCCAGCATCCCAGCAGTTTGTCCGAGAGAGCGAAAATGGACGAAGAAATTACCGTTTTTAATAAAAATTACGAATAAATTACCACCCGTATTCTGCATATCGCGCTCAAACTAAGCTTTAGCTCAATTATCAGTTTGGTGGGCATATCTTTGTTGCGAAGATTTACGGTCGTGTTCCACATAGCAACCCACCCCTATGTTTAACTAGTTCAATGGTTAGACTTTGAGGCGAAAATTTCATTTCTATGCGCTGCGCTTAATCTTTTTCCATTGTTGCGTGGAAAGATGCAATGTCAGATGAATTGACGATTAAGTTGAACCTGAATGTGAATCGCAATGAGAAATATGGCAGTTAGTTTCCAGGCACCCTTTTCCCCTTTCTGCCCCTTTTCCATTTGTTGGTAAGGATGCATCGGATCTAAACAAACTGCGGTGGTCATTGCGTCAAAGCATGCGTGAATGTGAGCGGTACTGAGGAACACGACCGATTAAACATGTGTTTCAACAGCTCTTTTCAACAGCTGCTTCTTCGAGACATCATGTCATTTCCGGGAAAGGGTCGCGGCGCCTGCAGGCACAATATTCGGCAATCGAAAATCTTGAATCTTGAATTCTCAATTAAGCCATTGAGCCATAAAGCTATTCTATATTGGTCGTTCGTCGCCTGACCCCGTTGTTTCAATCGTTGTCAAGAGCTCCATTTTGTTGGAGAAGGGCGCCCGAAGGTGCCATATTCTTAAAAGCTTTCCCGTGTGAATCAAACCCTTAGCTGAAGAATAAAATCTTTTCTGATATCGCCTTGCTTGACCTGGAGTGCAATCGAAATGGAATACCGGCTACGTGCCTAGCTGATACCTCCCAGTTCGTTTTTATTTCTGATAGAGAATGCGGCTCTCTTCCGACGCCCACCTTTGGAATTCTCTCCCACTTACGTATGCTGTGACCTTTTCACGATTATAAAGGATGCCTGCTCTGGAAGCGGGGAGGTGAATGTAATTTACGGTATGAAATGTCTGCCGGCAGAAATGAAGGTGTTTTATTCGGAAACTGCTTCCTCATTCAACTCTCATCAGTCTCGGCTTTCAATAATTATGTCATGGGAATGCGTAGGATGGCAGCCAACCGAAAAGCGAATCATCAACATGAGATCCATCTGAAATCCCGATGAAAATATCTCTCGAACTGAATGAACGTTGATGAAAACTTTTGATCCTCATGTGTTGTTTTTGGCCATTTTATAAATGTGGGAATTTTTATGTATTCATTATGGGATCACTGGAAAGTCGCAATCTGTTCGACCAATATTGAGTCAATTGTAGACTAGATAAGCGTAGTAAATCGCTTATTGATTTAATATTAAATGGTATGGAAGATCATAACACACATCTAAATCATTTATCGTTTCGCTACACTTTGAATCTGCGTTATACCGTTTTGTCGAAATGGTTCCCAAATCGGTGGCTTATTTTTTGCTATACGATCTATCATACAAAAGACCACTATTACGACCAAAGATTACGACGGTAAATTATTGAAGGACGGCTTTACTTTTGAACAACATTGATTTCGCTATCAACGTATGTAGGCAATAACACATGTGACTGAGTCTGTGGAATAATTTTACTGTTTCCTTATATCCCCCTCGCGAGATTTGTGTGCCTATTTTCTGCAAAAAAAAGCCATGTATACCGGAATGGTTGGTGAGACAGGTCAGATCCAGAGATGAAATTGTTAACAATACTGCCACGAGAGGTCAGTGGTGATTGAACAACGAACAAATATTCTGAGTCAATTGAAAAGACAGATAAAACGAGTGATCAAAAATTTAATGCTCTTCGAATCACAGTCGCTCTTCGAATCTCGAAGGGAGCGCAAGCTTTTTTGAACGTTCTTTTCAACGTTCTTTTTTGTCTGTCAGTTCAGCAATCCAGAACAGTCTTTTCGACCGGAACAGGGTGCTTCAATTGCATCTCATCATTTTTGATCGTTCTTGTTCTTGGAGACCTCACTGCCATGAATCCTGCAAGTGGGGAAACAGTTGCAGAAAAAGAAGTCGCCAAAGCGGAAGTTGAAAGTTTCAAAGGTGAAGAACGTTGCAGTTGCTGCTGATGCTGTCGGCCAGAAACAGCAGCTTTTCTGCCACGACACTTGCAAGTTCGGCCGCACTGAAAGCACCAGTGCAGGGGGCAGCATCAGATGCCAGCTGTCGATTTCTGGATGCGCTATATGGTATCATCTTTCCTGTTGCGGCATTGATGAAGAATCGAAGTTGGAGTTCTGGATGTGCAGTGTTTGCTTGTCGAAAGTCTCTTCTATGGTGGACTCGTTATCTTCCTTTTCTAAGATTGCCCCCAGAATAGCTGCTGTTGAGGATAGCCTGGAGCAAGTCAAGGCCTCCATTCTGAGTCTGACGAACGTTTACGGAGATAAATTCCAAACGCTTTCCAATGACATTAGTCTTGCTCAACTTGCTTGCAGTTCAATCGCCAACGACGTCCAACTGGCTCTCGCTTCTGCTGACACGAGGCCACCAAAGGCAATTGCCCCAAGTCCAAGCACCCAACACCACGAAACCACTGTGGTCAGCCAATCGTCATCAGGCCAGTGCCTTCCCACTAGCACTGCACTGAAACCATTGGGATTGGCAACCGTTGAAAATTCCATGTCGTTTGTTTGTGTCTCAGCACAACAAACAGCTCTCGTTCCGGAAGTTCCGGAAGTTCTCCACCTCTTTTGTACCCCATCTTGTCGGCTCAGATTTCTGAAGGTGAAGACGAAATTCCCCTGGCGACAACACCAGGTCAGCCGCAGCTGATTGGTTCCGATGGATGTTCAACCCTCCCTGCGGCCACTTCAGTTTTCAACTCCGATTCACATCGTCCTGTGCAAAACTGCCTTACTAACCCTACTCACACCAACCCTCTGGTAACATCAGGCAATTCCAAGAAGTCGTCTCCGAAGGTCCACCGCCAACATCAGCCAGCCTACCAGCCTGACTCTCCTTCAGGCCGCAAATGGTGGAGCCACAAAGCGGCTGCAGGAAGCTCTGCAACACGACTCCGACAACGTGTGTCCTTTGATTGCGCTTCCTCAGCAGAATCTCATGCCGGTTTCAGCCCTTCAAATGGCAATTGCAACAACAACGGCCCCCGATTCCACGTGCTGGATGGAACTCCATCAGACAGGGTTATGGTGATTGGTGACTCGATCACTCGCCGTGTTAAGGAGTACCTCGCCACTCCTGGGGTCACAGTGCTATCGTTTCCGGGTGCGTCAGTGAAGGAAGCTGAAGCAGCTCTGAAGGACCGCACCTTCTCGAGGTTCCTTGAATTGAAGGAGACCTTTGTTGTTCACCTGGGCAGCAATAACGTCTCGAGAGAGGTCAGTCACCCTTGATCTCCTGTGTGAAATGTTCTCCCTTGTCAGTTTTTTGCGTTCTGTGGTTCCGAAAGCCACAATTATCGTCAGTGGCATCATTGTGCGTCGCGAGTTTCCCACTGCTCTCTTCGAGCAGATAATACCGTTCTGTTGCGTTTTTCTGCAAATCTTCGTCTGTCGTTCTACGACTTCAACCTGGACTTCCGTCGCTCCTGGCTGGGATACGACGGAATTCATCTTAGCAGGTCAGGAGTCGCCAGTTTTGCTCTGTATTTGGATCGATGCATTCAGTCGCCCTCACCAATCAGAAGAATTTAGCAGAAAGACTCGCATGGCGACAGGACACGTAGCAGCTGTTGCCATTCCGTTGCATCGCATTGTTTTTGGTTTTGTTCCGTTATCTGTTTAAATTGCATTTTTCGTCCAGTGTCCACTTCGGTGACGGCCTCATGCCAATTCCTTTTGGGCCACCCTATTGTTGCACGTTGTTCAGTGTTGGCCTCTGCTGGTGCAATCTGCAGCCCCCTTTTCGAATTAGCTGCAGGTTTTTGTTCTGAACAGTGGGAGGTTTGGAGTCATTTATCAGCGCTTGACTGTTCGAATTTAAGTCCTTTATACCCTGCTGTGCGTAGAAATGTTTCCCCATTTTCTCATTTCCCTCCTCAAATGCAGGTGGCATTATCGCTTTTGAATGTGAGACAAGTGGCAAACCCCTCAAAGATCTTGCGAATCCTTCTTCCTTTCATGGTAAACGCTTCTTCCTTGAAGACAAAAAATGCGACACATCACAGCATGTAGAATTGGTTTCCCATAAATCTGCCATCCCAAGCCACTTGGGTTCATTTTTCATTTTATCAACAAAGGTCAGTTCAAGTCAGTTGCGCAATTGCATTGTTGGCTTCCATTTTGACTTGATTTCATGAATTGCCGGGGATGGCTTGACAATTCCGGACGGCAGCAGTGGAGTCGAGGAAAATCTAGGCCTTGAACCGTCCTCTGAGGATGCCAACAAAGGAATTATTGGGCGCATTCGACAAGGAGGACTTGGGGATGTTGGGAAGTGCACAGCCTGAGGTGGAAAGTGAGGAAGGTCCCCGGGAGAAGGATGGCAGTTGGGAGAAAAAGTGTCGCTCCGAAGCAATAACTATCTTGATGAGTAACTTTCGCAGTTTAAAAAATAAGGTCCAGCAATTCAACTCCCTTCTGGAGCTCGTAAAAGCACAGCTGGTGGTCGGATCGGAGTCGTGGCTCAGCCCAGATTTGAATGATTCTGAGTTTTTTCCCCCAACATATGTTGTGTATCGACGAGACCGTTCTTTTTGCGGGAATGACGATTCGGGGGATAAAAAAGTGAAAAGCGGAAGGGGGAGAGGTGGAGGGGTGTTCCTCTGTGTTTGTAAGAGCCTTTCCAGTGCACTCATCCACTGCGATCCCATTCATGAGTTTTTTCTGTGTAAAATTTGGAATGCGAAACCGTGTTTCAGTTTCTTTGTTCTTGTTTTGTATCGTCCACCTCAATATGATGGTGAATTCTTTAATGCCATTGATGGTTGTCTAAATGATGCTGGATTGCTTGATAAAGCAGATATTCCGCTGATTGTGTTGGGTGACATGAATCTACCCGATATTGATTGGGAAAAAGCGTCGTTCGAGCAAATCCTGCTTATGGTAATTATTTAAATTGCAAGGGGTTGAGTTTTTTTCTCACAAGTATGGCCTCCAGCAATTCGTAAAAACCCTACACGAGGTGACAATATTTTAGATGTGGTTCTTGCGAGGCCAAAGGAACTTATTTCCAATTGTGAGGTCGAGGGAGGCATATCTGACCACTCTCTTGTTTTAACGCGGCTTTCGCTTTTAAAGCCGACGGTGCAGTCATTGCAGATTCAGTCGTTTTTATACAAAAGGGCGGATTTGCAGGCATTATCAGATTATCTGCAGTCTCATCTGGCCATCTTTCGGGAACTACCAAGTTCCGACGATGGCAGTGTTAACACGCTTTGGTCAAAGTTCAGAGAGATAGCACTTGAAGCCAGAGAAAAGTTTGTGCCAATTCGATCGTCCACCAGGACGGGAACTCTGAAATGCCCTTGGCAAACAAGAGAAATGGTGGTTCACAAGCGCAGGTTGCGCCATTTATTCAAGAAAAGGAAAGGTTCTCAATCTAAGCTTCTTGAGTATAAATCTGCTCTTGGGAAATATTCCAAGATGAAATATCAAGCGTTGGAGACTTTTTTTCTTAAGCTGCAAGATGGCAGTGTAGGAGTTGATAAATTCTGGCGCTATAAAGGCAGAAAATCAGTTAGAGTTCCTGTTCCAGCATTTGCAATGGGGGATGCTGACCAATTTGCAAGTGACGCCCGTGGTAAAGCTGATCTTCTAAATCAGGTGTTTGCAAAGGTATTTTCTTGTGATGGCCCTCCAAAATTGCCTGTTGGACTGTTTTACTGTTCCTCGGGCAGGCCGTTTTTTACGGAGGCCATGATTGCCAAAAGAACAAAACAAATGAAGTCAAAGGTTGCCGAAAATCCCCCCTCAGTCAGCGTAAATCTGTTAAAGTTGCTGCCTAATATTTTGCTGAATTTTTGTATCTAATTTTTCAAACGTGTCTGAATGAAGGGGACATTCCTGCAGAATGGAAAAGGTCCGTAATTGTCCCTGTTTTTAAGAAAGGGAAACGGGATAACCCCGCAAATTACAGGCCGATAAGTCTTCTGGATACATCCTCCAAAATACTGGAGTTCTTTTTGGCTAAGCACATTCGGGAGTTCCTGGGCTCTTCCGCTGTCTTAAGCAGTGCGCAGCACGGATTTCGCCCTGGTTTTTCTTGCACAACCCAGCTGACGGCTTTCACCCAAGAGATTTCCATGGCATTGGACAGAGGATCAAAAATTGATGCCATATTGATTGATTTTGCAAAGGCATTTGATGTTGTGAGCCACTCCTTACTGCTTGAGAAGCTTGCTTTTTGGGTCTGGATTACACTACCCTGTGTTGGCTGAGGGGATACCTTACTGGCCGAACTCAAGTTGTGAGAATCGATGACCATCTTTCAGAGACCCGCCCAGTAAACTCAGGGGTACCGCAAGGAAGTATACTTGGGCCGTTGCTTTTCTTAATTTATGTCAACGATCTGTGCTCGACGGTCAGTTCCAAAATTCGGCTTTTTGCCGACGACTGTATTGTGTACAGGCAGATTGACTCGGTTGATGATAGTTCCGCCCTGCAGCAGGATTTGGAGTCTATTTCGCAATGGTGTGTTTCTTCTAAAATGAGTTTAAATGCCCAAAAATGCTCCCTTATCCACTTTTCGTCCACTGCAAATGATCTGACTTTCAACTATGTGCTGAGAGGAGTTTCCCTCTCCCCTTGTAAGGATGTCGTTTATTTGGGAGTCAAATTGACTGGCAATCTTGACTGGGCTTCTCATGTTGCTACAGTTACCAAGAAGGCCTCCAGAGCACTCTATTTTGTGAGGAGAAACTACAGGAAATGTCCACGTAGGATCAGGGAGTTGGCTTATTTGTCTTTGGTACGGCCAATCACGGAATACGCTTCATGCGCATGGGACCCCCGAACTTCTTCTCAGGTTCGGGCTATTGAGCGTATACAGCGCCAAGCTGCTCGTTTTGTAATAGGGGACTACAGAAGAAGGCAGAGTGTCACCGAAATGATAAGAAAACTGGGGTGGAAAAGCCTTGCTGAGAGAAGGAGCGAGCAGCGGATCCTGAGTTTCTATAAAATTCTTAGCAACTCTGGAGGATGGCAGGAGTTTTTGTCCTATATCCAGCTCCCGTCCTTCTATGCTCGTTATGATCATTCATTTAAGGTCAGGCCACTATCGTTCAAAAAAGACGTGGGCAAATTTTCTTTTCTTGGGAGAGCAATCAAAGATTGGAATTCGCTCCCTTCCACTGTCCTATCTTCCCCTTTGACGGTGGAAACACTTCGAAGACGCCTGGCAGCCCCGACTTCTCCTTTTGATAGCCTTTTAACTGCCTGAACATGGAGCATTGTCATTGTCTATCAATGTTCTTTTTTCTAATTCCTGTGTAATTGTATTCCGTGTTCTTTTGAGTGTTGATGTTATTGTACATTTTAATTCACTTGTCGATGGTGTTCTTCTGTTCCTTTTATCGTTATTGATTGCGAAATGTCCTTTCTATATTTCCTTTCTGTGTACGATATAGGCTGCAGCCTAAAAGTACTTAATAAAATTCAAATGCGCAGGTCAAAAGATTTAAATAAAAAACCTCAAAAAGGTTCAATGTACAACGCAATGTGCTCACGCCTAGGGATTCTCGGAAAATATGAGGACAAAGTGTCTTAAGAATCCATTTAAAGCGAGTGCAGTTACATTTCAATTGTGTGGGACGTGTGAATTTTCTATGTCTTAAGATTGGAATTATTGTTCCTATTCGTACGAGTGGAACACATGTAAACTATAAAAACTATCAGCCGATTGCCCCATAACTAACTATGAGTAAAATTCTAGAAAATCCACAGGTCTCCTTAAGTATTTGGACAGTTGTGGTATCCTGGACCCACTTCAATATGGTTTTCGTGAGTGGAAATTCACTTGCAATACACTTTTTCGGGTTACAAACTGCATAAGGAAAAAATTATAGATGTAAAATTGTTTTGCAGTGACTATCTTAGATCTAACTAAGGCCTTTGACTTGCTTAACAAGTCAATTCTATCGAGGAAAATTCCAATCGTATAGTGTATGAAGGATGGCTTGGAGCCTGCTGAAGTCTTATTTGACAGATTTGACAGATAGGTTGCAAAAGCAAGTAAGAAATACAGAAAGATTTCATACGAGCAAACGTCTCTCGCAGGAAATATCTTGGGATCTAAACATTTTAGTCTATAACGCCACAGATTCATGATGTTACCTAGATTTCCGCGAACAATATCTCATGCAGATGACACAACAGTTTTGTATTGCAGTGCTGACATCGAAAATCTGTGAAAATTGGAAGCGATTCTTAAAATTGTGCGAAAAGTGAATAAGCTCGTTTAGTAAATTTTTCGAAACAAAATTTGCAACACTTTTTTCATTCTGTTCAAAACGAGATAGCATTGCCACAGACTCTCAAGAAAGGTTCAATTCAACATCATAAAAAAATTGCTGAATGTATCGCAATTTACAATCATTCAATGATGGCCCCATTTTTCCTGTGTGCTGGTGTCAAGCGCCGTGCAACCATCGGCAAATGAGGTTGGAAACGGACACATCAAAAATCCAAAAGTTAAGTTCATGTTACCATCGGTTTTGAGCTGATTCCAGGTAGTGGTTAAGTGCCTTTTTGGTCATGATGAGGACAGATCCCTCGATAGGACAGATCCCTTGGACAGATCCCTCGATGATGTGTTTCATCCGTGTATTTTCATTTATTCCATTTCTTATTTTTGTTGTTTTCTCTTTTGAGTTTTACACCGTTTCTTTAGAGTTTTCTTTAGAGTTTTATGCCGTTCAGATTCTTGGACATATTAAAGTCAATAGCAGTTGTTGAGAAAAATGTTATCCAGAGTGCAGATGACTTACATTTTGATATTATATTTCGTACAAAAGTTAAGTATTCCGGGCAGAATTGTAGAGTCACCGAGTTTTCCTGTGTCGCCAAACCCATAATTTTACACGCAGGTAACTGTCAAATGTTAGGATTGGCATTTAATCTTTTAGAGCATCGAATAAAAACTGTAGAATATTTCGGGTATTGTCAGCTGGGTTTGGGCTGACTGACGCGTGCGGCAGCGCAAAGTTTATAAATTTATTGGCCCCTTGGGTGCGGATGGTGAAAAGATACATAGAAAAAGTATCGTCAAACTGCTTGGATATCAAAACTGGATACCTTTGCAGGTATCTAACGTGACTCCCGGCCACTCAGACCTGCACCAATTTCCGAGCCACTCGAGATTCGCGAAGATATGCTCCCGCGACAATAATTTCGAGTACGCGTTCTCTCGTAATGCCTGCGTATCCATCGAAGAACAAATTTTCAAATGTTTTGCAGAATCAACGCCTTATTTGGCTGATAACTTCCATCAATCACCAACCTTTTTCAACGACAGATTTATGACTCGGACCGCGGTTTTTGCAGGAGGTTTGTAAGGTCAAAATTACATGTTAATTTTGTTTCGTTACACGGACTAAGAACCCGCGAAGACTCATTTGTTTTCGCAGAGACTTGAAAAATAGTCACATTGTAGAAAAGCGACACCTCTCTCATGATACATGGTCAAGGCTTTCATCGACGTTGATGACCCCGAACAGAGGGAGGTATTCAGAAGATAGAATGGTGTTTTATCTGGAGGGTGGGTATGCATGGAATTGGATTACCTTTCCCAGGATAATAGAAAGACAACAGAGGATTGACAATGTTAGTCTTGTCACCGGTGTAATGAAACATTGTCGTGCACAAGAGCGACTCCTGTTTCAGGCAAACCATACCAGTTTTTCGGAAAAAGGGAGGAGCGTAGGTATCACTCGAAACTATTTCTAACAGAACTCGGTGACAACATCATTCCTGTTTTAAAAAATCTGCAAAAGATATATTTTTTTTCGAGACCTATTTACTACTTTTTACTTTATCAACTTGACCTGTAACGGTTTCATCGAATACCGAATTCTGTTATGTGAGGTTGTCTTTTTTTGCTTCCCAGCAATATAAATTGACGCATGCTGCCAACCAAGACGTGTTTTAATAGCGGTTATCGATCACCCTGTGGTGTGATGGACTGTGCAATGAGAATAGCAGGCCAACTCTTCGGAAAAAGCTACGAATTCATTCGTCGATAAAAAGTCGGAATGATTTATACCTTTTGTTACGCTTGGAACTAACTGATCTTTTTTCTTCTCCATTTCATTCTAGCTTTCCTCAGTTGTTATGGTCGTTTATTCTCGAGAAGTTTAATTTATTTTTTGCTCCTGTAGTCTCTGATGCTAGTGCAGTTGGATTCTCCAAAATAAGGAAACTTTCGCTTTGGTATATGATGGGAAGCCTTCCGCAGGTAGGTATATGCTGGCCTCCAACGCGGTTTCCAATTTCGATGTGTCAAATCAAACAGCGAAAGAAAAGATGGCCATATAGGCGAAATAAACTTCAATTTCGATTCTTTTATGATGGTTTGACTCTTTTATTACAAAATTGACTTTAGTGTATGAAATATTGTGTTTTGTGAAAGGCGCGTTCTGTTTCAGAACCATGTGTGAAATGTGGATTGTGATTTTTTCCTGACAACTGAAAAATGTATAATTTAATTTGTGTCCTACTTGAGTACTTCTTCGAGGGGCCGAATATTTAGAAGGGAATTATTCTCTTCGGGCGGAAATTAGAAAAAATTCACATTAAACATTTTTGAAGGTTTTTCCCACCTGAATGCCTTGCGATTTGGAGAAAATTAAAAAAAAAATCGAGTAGGTGATGCAATATTTCGAGGGAATTCCTCCCCGAAGGATAATTTTGAAAAATTTCCAAATTAACATTTTTGAAGGATTTATGACTCACTGTACAACACCCGGACATCTGCCGATTTGGATGAAATTCAAACCCTTAAACAGAAACGGCTAATTTTTGCAAAATGAATGTTTCCGCTCGCCACTATTATTTCCGGAGCATTTTTGATCGAATGCCTTGAGATATTGAAATTTTGATGAGTATGCCTTTCAGGTAATGAAAGGTATTATGATGCTCTATACACAACCCGGATGTCTCCCAATTGGGATAAGGGTTAGGTATCTTTCGAAGGTGTGAACACTTCGAGAAGATTTTTTTCTCCTCGGGAGAAAATTGGAAAATTTTATTACAGGTGATTTTGGAGGTATCCTGGTATTCCATTTGCCCATCCGAGACTTTTTGCGAAAATCCAATCTGAAATTTGGCAACGTTGGAATCAGCCAAATTGAGAAAATGGGGTCTTCGATGACTCTCTTTGGATAGAGGGTTTTGCGACTGCCAAAATCCGCGAACTGGACACATGAGAACCACTTTGAAAATTGGTGCAACGGCCTCTGCCTAATTTGCAGGTTTCTTCTAAAAATCGCTTTCCAACAATATCCTGCTGGTATCATGGTATCATGCTGCCTTCAAATATCCAGGCTTGATTCAGACATCGTCCGCCTGCTCACATTCCGAACGGCCGAGTTTAAATTTTTCCTTCACAATCCCTTGCTGCACTGCTGGTTTAGAATAACCGGCAAAACATAATCTGTTGGCCAACTTGCGTCGGGATAACAATTTGATTTCTGTGAGAATGGCGCGATTCCATTGGTTCTTTAGTACCTCGATGTTAGCGGAGAGCCTGAAAAGGCTTCGCAGCACTGTGTTACTTTTTCCTGTAAGTTTTGTGTTCTGTCCGTCCCTCAATTCTCCTCACCATAGTCTTTTTCATCGCGAGCTCTGGCAGTTTTCCTGCATTGGAAAAAAAGACAACGGGAATTTGCATGCTACTCCCTCTACCTATCTTTTCCCTTTGGGAAAAGTTCCCATGATGAAAAAAAGCCATCGTTTGTCCGTTTGGTGCTGTGATGAAAAGCGGAGACCAGAGGCCCAATAAAAAGAATGTTGCAAAAATAATTTTTCCCAAAGTGCCAGTTCCAGGCAACGCTTTTTTCGAACGTGAGAGCGTTTTTGAATTTTCGATGAAACTTCTCAAATGGAGTTGATGTTTTTTTTTGGTTGTGCTTGTGCTGCGACATCAATTTTCGCTTTCTTTGAATTTTCGAGCTCCGAGTGAATTTCAAAGAATCCCGCTTTACAACTCTGTCGCAGCAGAAATTCACGGGGTTTATAACGCAAACAGACAGGGCTACAGCAGATTACTCTACAAATACCTGTAGCGCGTGACGCAAGAGCAAAGCGGTTCCATTCTCAGCTCTGCATCGGTCGCCATAGGAAACCAGGCCTTTTTTCCTTCGTTGGAATAGATTCATTCCGGAATTTAGAATATCTAAAAAGTTAAATAAAACTATGTAAAAACTAGGGGATACTAGCTGCGCCTGCCAGACACGGAAAACGGTAACGTAATAACGGCAACGGCAACAGAGGCATCCGGGATGGTATTCGTAAGAGCACCATAAAAAGAAAAGAAATGCAGGCGAAAAGTTTTTTACTGGGCGATTTCTGCTTTGCCAAACCATCAGGGAAGCCAGACCAAGAAAAAGCGCTTATTGCAACACCATCCAGGGCAATTTAATTAGTAGCCGGTACCAAAGACGGTTGAGGCAGAGGGAGAGAGGGCATAATGCTGGAGAGAGGGGGGAGAGAGAGAGAGAGATAGAGGGGGGGGAAGGATGTGAGAGGAAGAGAGAGCGGAGGGAGGAAAAAAAGGGGAGAGGGGGGAAAATAGGGAAAGGTAAGATAAACAATGGGGGGAGAGAGAAAGAGGGGGGAGAGAGAAGAGAGAGATGAGAGGAGAGAGAGATGGGAGAGAGAGGAAGAAGAGGAGAGAGAGAAGAGAGAGAGAGAAGAGGAGAGGAGAGGAGGAGGGAGAGAGAGAGGGAGAGAGAGAGAGAGAGAGAGAGAGAAGAAGGGAGAGAAGAGAGAGGAGAGAGAGAGAAGAGAGAGAGAAGAGAGAGAGAAGAGAGAGGGTGGGGGGATATATCTCTGAGAAGATGAGAAAAATCAAGATAATGAAAAAGATTAACAAGAAAAAAAGACCTCTCTTTCTGCTGGCTGGACTGAAATTAAAATACGGAATAATATTAAAAATTGGCTTTTACACGAGAAGTTTCTCAAGGTGCCTCTCGCCTTGCGCTGCGACCGAGGTGACAGCCTCCACCACCTCGATAAATTTTAATTTCTTTAAGCCGCGGATTTTAATCTCTTTCATTCTGTAAGTTTGAAAACTCTGCGGACCTCATTCGTTTTGCAATCTTGGAGAAACTCCAGTTTCTCAAAACCAGGAAATGAACAATGTCACTTGAAAGAGCGGCTTGTATTTTTGCAAATTTGTGTTTCTCAAATCTCGCGCTCTTGATTTACTGAGGCCATCCAGGTTGAGAAACATAAAGTGGTGAAAGTACGTGGGTGGTTTTTCATGACCTGGAAGCGGCGGGCTCAAACATGTTTGAGACTTATGGCTTTCTTTGAGTCAAAGGGTTTTCCTTGGAACATTCTGCAAAAAGAGGAATAAGTTTTTCCATCCCAATCTTGTCGAAAGATAGATGACTGACTGGTGCACAGAACAATGATTGAAAGCTACAGCACCGACCAAGCATTAACAACATTTTTAACCTCTGTTGTAACGTGGCACTTTTAATTGTGTTTGGACAACGGATGCCAGAATTAAATGGATAAATCAGAAACACTCCTTATCAAAAGACTTTGAACATTGTTCATTATTAACTCAGGCGCCATTTATAATAAACTAGTGGGCCCTTCGGGCCCACTGGCCCGATTACAACACGATTCTGATTCTGATTCTGATGGCCGATGTGTGATTGTGATTGATAGGCTAATGGTAACTGTTTTGGAAGGAGAAATGTTGGGTCAAATGGCCTCAGATTTCGATGATTTTGGTATCAAAATGTAGGCCAGGTATTTGTGCACAACTTTGCAGCAGGTCGAACCCATGTTGCAACGGAAACTTTTGCGCTGCAGTCGATGAAGAAAAATAACGCACTGAAAATATTGGTGTTTTGGAAACAGGCTTTGCTTTCCAAGAACGTGTTTCGTAACTTTATATGCTGAAATAGTGGAACTTCTTTATGAAATTGAAATCTGCATTTTAGTAGCTTTCATTGAACATCAAAATCATTCAAATCTGCCCAGAACTTTTGAATAGAGAGCAATATTGGTGAGTCGCATCCGTTCCCGAAATCGGCGTGCCAGACGGTGCAATTGCGTGATGTCCGGACGTTCAATACACAGCGTGACGGGCGGGTTGGACCGCCGTCAATAATAGGGGTCTGAATAGGGGCCTGATGGTTTAGCATGCGCCGCAAAACATCATAACACCCGTGTGAGGCGTGAAGTTGCACCAAGACCTGTTGAAATTAGAAGGCCTTTGTGTTTACCAGTATACTTTATATCGCCTTTGTTCGAGGACTTTTGATTAGCTCCGCATGTGCTACAACCCTTAACGTTTTTCCACAGTATAATGTACCGAAAACCATATTGAAAATATGCTTTCAAAACAGCTGGACGACGTCGTGTAACCACAGAGGTGGGTAAAGGTAAGACACACCTTGATTCAATCAAAGTGTGTCTTGGTAAAGGTTGTAGCCTCAATAAGAACTATGCACACTAATGGCATTGTTGAGCTGCGTCAGCATGGACATATTTTTGCACCAGACTTCTTAGATCTCCGTCGAAAACTATCGCAATGGCAGCAATGGGCAATGGTAAACAAAATGTTCTGACTTCTACATTGTTGCAAGTGACAATCTGTTCAATCTGTTTTAGACAGACGAACTAAAAATAAAAAAACCTGATGTAAAAAATCTATCCATTCTGACGCGGGTTTGAATGCCTTACCAATGGTGCTATAAGGACAGAGAGCAATATTCCGCAAACACGAATGCGGTAAAGGTATAGATAGATAACAAGCATTCAAGCAAAACATGGGATGTCGAGTTTTGTTAGAAAATTTACGGAACGTTTTTCCATATCCCGGGCAACTTCCGGAGAAATTCAAATGACTCAGGAGCAATTGGAAATATGTTGAAAGATGCAGGGGCCCCGGTGGCGTATTTTATTTATCTAT
>JASGXE010003991.1:0-25748 GCA_030068105.1 Sinentomon sp. SZTP_YWyxl | reverse complement strand
CTCCAGAGAAACAGAACAATGGGGCTTGGTCCTACAAAGCAATATAGGTGGGTACCTACTTGTACAAACCTACCTATGACTACCTACTAATGCAATAAGCTAAGCTTTGGCCTTATGGCAGATAAAAAATTGGCCTCTGAAAGGTTCATCATGTCACGGGAAATACCAAGCCTGTTCCAAATAAAAACGTAATTGTTTAGGAAAGAGAACCTAGCAACATTTTTGGACAGTGAAGGTGGGACAAACGAAACGAGGTCACTGGCCCTCGTATACCCTGCGTTTTTGACTAGTGTGCCGCAGCATCCTGCCCAACCTCCCTCGCCCCTGATACATTTTCGAAAAATTGAAATTCCTCTGAGCCTTCTCCTCATGGCAAGGGATTCCCAGCCCAATTCCTCCATGAGCAATGACACACTGGAGTGAAAGGAGAAATTACCAGAGACAAATCTTGCAGCCCTTCGATGGACAGCTTCAATTGCATCAATGTTGCATCGAAGATGGGAATCCCAGGTCGTTGTTGAGTATTATAATATAGAACGGCACATAGAGAAGTAGAGTACTTCCTTAACCTTTCTGGAGGCATAGGAATAATGGCGGATCAGAAATTTAAGTTGATTTGAAGCTCGTTTTACCATCTGAGTTATATGGGGGCCCCAGTTGAGGGCAGAGTTGAAGTGAACACCAAGGTACTTGATTTGATTTGGACGTGTCAAGACAGAGGAATCAACAAGATAATCCGAGATTGATGGGTTTGCAGATGTAGAAAATGACATAACGGAAGTCTTTGCTACATTGATGCTCATTTTGTTCTCATTACACCACTTCACAATGCAATCAAGGTCATCCTGGAGTGCCTTGGAATCTTCTGGAGACCTGATGACCCTGTAGATGACAATATCATCTGCGAACAACCTGATATTGGAGATGATGTTCTCTGTCAGGTCATTAATATAGATGAGAAAGAGGAGAGGGCCACACACAGAGCCTTGAGGTATGCCACTACTGAGTGGGAGGGCTTCTGACAAATCACCACAAACCAGGACCTGGAACTGCCTATCAGAAATAAAATTTGAAATCCAAAAGAAGAGGTTTTCTGGAATGCTCAGTCGGGATAGCTTGGAGAGAAGAATGGGAATTGAGACTTTGTCGAATGCCTTAACCAGGTCAATAAAAATTGCATCGGACTGAGTGGACTTCTGGAGAGCAATAGCAATGTCATGTGCGAAACTGGTGAGCTGGGATTCACACGAGAACTTCCTGCGGAAGCCATGTTGATGACAGGAGAAGAATTTTTGACCCTCAAGCAACCTATACAGATGGCCAGCTACCATCTTTTCCATAAGTTTAGCTGAGGAGCTGATAAGGCTTATTGGTCGGAAGGAAGTGATTGAGAGAGGAAGGCCACCCTTAGGCAGTGGTTTCACTACACTAAGTTTCCAATCAGAAGGGATGTCATTTTGGGCTAAAGATACCGAGAAGAGGACAAAAAAGTATTTTTTAAACACATCACAGTGGTTTTTTATGAATGCCATTGGAATAGAATCAATGATATTGAAAGTGGAGTTCTTTGATGTTTTGATTGCTCTGAGCACTGCTTCTAAGGATACCAAATCAGCGTCACGGAGAAAAGTGTGAGCTCTATTTAGGACAGAAGGGGCACTAGACGTGGTAGGCCTATCTGGGTTGAGATAGCTTTTCAAGGCTAAAGCAAAACATGTACTAGACCTATCATTGTCACTATCGGTCTGCACTCCAGCATGGCCACGGGGGGTAGGCACTGAGTTATATGAGGTCCCCAGTTTAGATCAGGATTGAAATGAATGCCAAGGTATTTCATATTGTTTGGACGAAACAACACAGAGGAACCAATGAAGTAATCTGAGATGGAATGATGTGTAGATGAAGCAAATGACATAACAGATGTCTTTGTGACATTGATACTCATTTGATTCTCATCACACCATTTGACTATGGAATCTAGGTCATCCTGAAGGGCTTTGGAATCATCTGGAGACCTGATAACTCTGTAAAGGACTATATCATCTGCAAACAACCTGATGTTGGAGATGATATTATCTGCAATGTCATTGATATAAATGAGAAAAAGGAGAGGGCCACACACTGAGCCTTGAGGAATGCCACAAGTGAGTGGGTAGGCCTCAGACAGATCATTGCAAACAAGAACCTGGAACTGCCTGTCAAGAGATAAAATTTGAGAGCCACAGGAAAAGATTTTCAGGAATTCTCAGCCTTGATAGCTTTGAGAGAAGAATAGGTATTGAGACCTTGTCAAATGCCTTAACCAGGTCAATGAAAATTGCATCAGACTGGCTGGATTCTTCGAGAGTAGAGGCAATGTCATGCACGAAACTGGTAAGTTGGGACACGCAAGAGAACTTGCTGCGGAAACCGTGTTGATGCTGGGAGAAATTTTGTGTCCCTGTCCCCATTCTGTGTGTGGGGATTGTTTTTTGGTGTGGGGATTGCTCCTATGTATTGAAACATGCGAATGTCATTGTATTTGCCCATCCTGCTCTTGATGATCTCGGATGTTCTACAGCTGGCTGTTTGGCAAAGCGAGTTGCTGCAAAAAGTTGCCACAGAGGTTTTTGGCAAGACTGCATTTGTGACACTATGCCTTTCGAAGAAATTGAATAAATTGTGTCATTTGTTTGGAAAAAAATAAAAAATAAAAAAAACTCCCCAAGGCCATTGCTTGTGGCAACACAAAATCGCGGCCGCACCCTTCACTGGAAAAACTGACGTTCGGGCATCATGAGATGTGAACTTGTTTAGCCTTGATTTGAAAACAAAAAACCGAAACGCCAAAAAGTTGCACAATTTGAGAAAAGTTGTTCAATTCAGTGCATTTTGGCGCCCCTGGACTAAATTTTTTGTCGGCACAGGGGCCCCAATGTAGGGATTTTGGGACGCGGCTCGCGTCCACTTGGTCTCAGGGGGGGAGGATTTACACTAGATACAATTGACCTCCTGGGGGGGAAATGCATACTAGATATAATGGCAAAAAGTGAGTTTTATTTCATCTTCATTCTTCAGTAGTAAAACGCTTGTTTGCTGAACATTTTGACAACACAAAAGGTGCCTGCCAGTATGACTGTTTTGCTATGAGCGCACTTTGAGCAAACATGGACTTAAAAATGCCATGGACTTGACTTCGACACCCTCGCTCTCGAAACAGTAGAAACAGATTTGAAAATGATATCAACATGGACACTAAAATCGACCATTTTACAAGTTGTTCGAAATCTCTTAAGTCCTCATTTTGTTACAGTAGAGCTGGTAAGATAATTTTTCATGATTCCCCTTTTGCAAGAAGTAATTGCTGCATGGTTGACTACATTGGCTGTGAAACATCCAAGACATTTCAAACTGAACAACTGAGTGCATTCAGATTATCTGGCCATCAACAATGCCGAATTAGTCCAGTGAAAGACAAATTTGCATCCAAAAATGAACCCTTTAATTTCAATTTTGGGCCTCTTGGCAGTAATAACATAGTTCTACCTGTCAACCACTGCATCCCGGAATCGAACCCCCACTGCTGCATCCACCGCATCTCAAAAAATTTCTTCGTTTTTTCATTGTGGCATGAATTGGATTGATTCGCTCAGGGTGAGAGGTTGGGGTTTGGTTATTTTTTGTTGATACATTTTTCATCGTCTTTTGAGCCTATCCTCGTAGCGAAACAACAGAACCTATAAACCGTTAATTTAACCCAAAAACAGGGTGGCATGTGGTTTTGGTGAATTATTATTTTCATAACAATTGTTGAATGGAACGTGATGCAATCCACGAAAATCACAAGTGGATGTTGAAATTTGGCCATGGTGGACGAATAAGGCAACAAAGAAATTCTGATTCTTGAATTCACATCTGAAGTTGAAATGATGAAGTGATTGTCGTGGAGTCCAGTGTTTTACCGTTTACGCAATTGGCACTTGCGTATAGTTTTTTGCTCGTGTCATGTTTTAGCAGCAAATTGCGGATTTGAAAACGCATCATTCATTGACTGATTTGACATTGTCAATCTGTTCTGAGCAAATGGGGAATGTGAGGAAAAATGCTCAGTTTAAAAAAAAATTGAGCATTCTGAGCACCATTCGAGGTTCCACTTTTTAAAAATTTCTTCCCCTTCGGGGAGGGGGACACCCCTTCCCCGAACCCCTCCCCCGGCGTTGCGCTTCGCGCAACGCTTTCTCCCAGCAGCCTGCGGCATCTTGAAAAATATGGGGGGGGAATCGCGTCCACAGGCCTAGGGGGGACTGGGGCCCCTGTGTCGGCAGATGATCGTCTGCAGATGATCAAATTTTCAGACACAAAATCCAGATCCAGAAGAACAAACAAACATGCCCAATCGAACGAAACTGAAGTGCAATGCGCGTGCCGTCTCTTCAACTCAAACTCAACTCAACAATCTGAATGAATTTATGAATCAACGAATGATGCAATGCAATGATCAAAATTCGAATGAATGATTGCGCCAGGATTGCGCCAGGATTGCGCCAGGATTGCGCCAGGATTTCACGCGTGAAATAGTGAGGGTGGGTTCAGGATTTAACGCGTGAAATAATGAGGGGGGTTCAATATTTCACGCGTGAAATAGTGAGGGTGGGTTCAGGATTTAACGCGTGAAATAATGAGGGGGGTTCAATATTTCACGCGTGAAATAGTGAGGGTGGGTTCAGGATTTAACGCGTGAAATAATGTGGGGGTTCCATATTTCACGGGGGGACTCCAAATTCCACGGTCGATTTTCCGTGAAATATTGAGGGGGGTTCAATATTTCACGTGAAATGCGGAGTCCCCCCTCAGTATTTCACGGGACTCACTATTTCACCCAACACCGGCACCGGCAAGTATGTTCTGGCGTCGAAAATCAAACTTGTCTTATTTTCGACGTCAGCTGTAGCGTCTAAAATCAAACATGTTTTATTTTCGAGGCCACGTTCTACGCCACGCCACTCTTTTCATTAAGCCGTATTCGCACTATGCTGGCGTGGCGTTGGCGTTGGTCTGTCGGCGTGTTGCAGGGACTTTTTTCGAATGCTTTGAGAGTGCTGAACTCTGCTGAAGTGGCATTGGTGCCACGCGGGACTCGATTCATGTGCGAACATCGAGATTCTGGTCGCCATGATCCGTGAAGTTGATTCTGCTGACTTCTGTCGCTTTTCATGCGGGCCACCGTCTCGCGGGATCGGTTTTTGCATTTCACCGCCCAGAAGAGCGTTGCATCGTGCAGAGAAATAAAAACGATGCAATTGGTTTTAGAACTTTGCCTGCAAAAATGTGAAATATTTTTAAATCTGAAATGTTTTGCAGTTCAAAGAGAAAATTTTATTACAGATCAATGAAAATGTCAATCAAAATGTCCTCGCAATGAAAATGTCCTGCCGGCTCTTTGCAAGCGATACAGGGTCCATGATGATCGTGATATGCGCGAGACGAAGTCATTTTTCTATGCACATTGTTTTCGGTTTCGCGAAACAAACTTGAAGGAACTCGAATGTCAAAATAAATAAATTCGGAACGGGTAACGGGTGTAAACATAGCTGTAGATAATCACAACGTCTTTTGCATATCATTGCCATGTGCCCATCAACTCATCACATCGCATATCACATTGGCCCACCAATATTTGCATTTACCTGTTCCTTTCATTTTTGCCAGTCAAGAAACAATTCAGTAGCGTGGTGAAGGGAGCACCCGGGGCACATGTCCCTGCCCTCAAGTTTGCCTTTCTGTGCTCAAGTGCCTTCTCGAGAAGGTCCAAAAAAGGTAATCCCACCTTTTTCAAACTTTTGATGAAAAATTACAGGAAAATACCTATAGTGGCAGTAGTGGCACTGTCTGGGGAAACTAGTTTTTCTGAAAAAGCGCTATTTTTTGGGGGCTCCCCAACTCGTCTTTCAGAACCCCTCTGTCCATTGGAACCCCGTTGGGCCACCGCCACAGAAGGACGGCGCCTCCGGCGTTTGTTTTCAAGCACGCATTTACCTGTCCTTTTTGTTGCTGTCGTGTCTCATCATACCCTCATAATAGCCTAGCTCTCCACTGCCGGGACTGATCAAAAAGTGGCTGTTCAAATGGTCGCCGATCAAAAAGGTCGCCGTTCAAAAGTTTCCCGATCAAAAAAGGTCGCCGATCAAACGGAAAGGTCGCCGTTGAGAAGTTCGCCGATCATTTTACCGTGAGGTCAAAAGGTGGCCAATCAATCTCATGCACGAGCAAGCGCGCGGCAGATCCCCGACTGAAACGGAGTCGCCATTCCAAAAAATGATGATTCCATGGAACATTAATTCCCGTGGAATATCCGACGGCCCTATAATTCCATAAATTTGAGAAATGGAATGTACACATTTATTTTCACCATACGAGTATAGGGGACAGTATTTATGCAAACAACTGTTCCAAATGAATTTTTTCAACAGTTTGCCAAAAAACTGTCCCATAAAATTTACCCCATGGGTCACCCACAAGGGAAGCATCTGTAGTCCTATACTTCTCATCATCCAACAGTAGCCTTTGGGAATGGGTTTAAAACCCTTTGAACGCCTTCACTTTCCCAATGGGGATGCGGATAAACGTCCACACGGACAAACAGCCACACGGAAAAACTAACGTCATGCGGACAAACGGCCATAATGACAAACTTTAACACGGAATTTTGTCCAAAGAACCAACCACCGTACCGGACAAAGTTCCACACAGACATGCGTTTACACAGAAAAACAAAACATGGAATTTGTACAACGAACCAAGCACCAAACCGCGCAAACGTCCACATGAACAAACATCCGGACAAACGTCTACAAGACAAACATCCACACGGATAGACAATTTTGTCCAATAAAGAACAAGCAGGAAAAGGCAAAACAGGAAGTTCTCTTTCGCCTTTTACATTACAGGCATAAACTGTTTTTATTGAACTTGTCAAAATTGAACCTTCCATGCGAATTCCCAATTTCCAAACAGCCAGAATTTGCCCGATCCTCGTGGAGCAGTCGTTAGCGCGTCGGACTCGTAATCTGATGGTTACGGGTTCGAATCCCAGTCGGCGCACGAGATTTGCCGTGGCACAAATTGTGTGTGCATCCTCCTTCGGCGAGGCACGGTGAATGAAATTTGCCGTGGCACAAATCATGTGTGCATCCTCACTCGGCGAGGCATGGTGAATGAGTTCGGAAAGACGGACTTAGTGGCCAGTCTGTTAGTCCTTCGGATGGGACTTTAAGAAAGAGGTCACGTGTGCAGCACAACACTGTGCACGTTAAAGAACACCTAGCTGCAGGTCCATCAGAGGCCGGGCAGGTTACACTACAGATTAGCCACATATCACAAGACGCACGTCTCCGCTCTGTAGAGCATGCTCGGTTCGGGAAATCCTGCGGGTTGGCAATATGCCGCAAAACTGATCCGAGACTTCTTCAGTTGAATGCAGAGAGGAGTTGGGCTACGATTATAGAGTTATGTTGGACAAAAAAGTGGTCCCCGAAATGAGCGTTTGAAGTTTTTGGCGGCAGCCAATAAGCTGTTGAGCGCCAAAATAAGAGTTCTCCGTAGTGAGCGTCACCCAATAGTTCTCTAAAATGTTTTACACCGAAATAAGCGTTGACCGTAGCCTACTGAACGACAACCAAACGTTTTCTCCGAAATTTGCGTACACCGAAATGTTATTCTCCGAAATATTTGCACCGAAATGAAATTCGCCGTGATGAACGTGAATCTCATCTGCATGTGGAACGTCATGCGCTATTTTAAATTTCGACCTGGCTACAGCAGTTGCCACCTACCTGGAAAACCTCGAAAATCCAGGGAATTGAACCTAATCCTCGAATAACTGCAATTCGTATTGGCAACAATCATTTTCGTAGGTGGATAAGGGTTCATGGAAGTGCACGCAAATTTGCGATCGGGAAATTTGCGTGGCATTTGACAGGTCTTGTTTTGGTTAGGTCAGGTTAGTAGGTCAGATTAGGTTGGTTGAGTATCGTTGGGTAACCAGTTAAGATTTAATCCAATTACGATTATACCGGTCAGGATGTAGTCACACATCCACACGCAAAGCATGGACAAGAGGAATTTTGCCCTGACAGAACCGGACAAATGTCCACATGCACGGAACAGATAAACGGTCACACGGATTTTTGGTCAAAGTACCAGGTATCGAGCCGGACAAAGATCCACACGGACATACGTCCACACGGAAAAACAGCCACACGGATTTTTGCCAAAGATCGGAGCACTGAAACAACGTCCATACTTTGTGGACATTTTTCGGTGTGGACGCTTGTCCCTTGTGGACGATTGTCCATCGCCCCTTCACCAATCATCCTTTGGACCGCGGAGTGGAATTCTCAGGAGGTCCGCCGAGAAACTCAATCCTCCTGAGGGAGTTGAGCTTCAAATGCCGTTCAGCATAAAGTATATTCGGCCTATTGTGTTACATTTGGTAACGTTGATAAAATTTTTGGTTCGAATGTCATCGTCAATAAATATCCCGATATAAAAACCGCTCGGACACAAAACTAGGACAAAATGAGTGTATCTAGGGCAAATTGCAGCGCGAACAAAAAATCCATTTGAACTTAAAACCATTTGAACTGCGACCTTTTGATCGCGAGACCATTTCAACGGCTACATTTTGATCGCGTGACGTTTTTATCGCGCGACAATTTGATAAGCGACTATTCGGCGTTTTGAGAGGCTACATTTTGAACCGCGACGTTTTGATTCCGCGACGTTTTGATTCCGCGACCATTTGAACGTGAGCCTGATGGGCTCATTATAATTGTAATTGTAGTTGCAATTGTATTTCAGGGGTTTTCCCCTTAATCATACAGAATATACAGAAATAATAAACAAAAACAGAGGGAACACCAAAGTGCTAAGAGGACAGCATTGACATCTAAATTTAAATTTGTAAAAAAGAGGACAGCATTAAATCTAAAAAAACGAGAAGAATTTTAATGACATTTGGGCGGTGAAGATGAGAAGAAATTCGCATTTGTGCTCGGAGTGCACTAAAAACAAGGAAAGCAACCTTTGTCTCAAGATTACAACACTCAGTGGTTGGACTAAGACATCGGTGGGAAATGAGTTCCAGTCAGAGATTGCCCGGGATATAAAAGAAAATTTTCCAACATCTTTTTTGAAAGCTATAGGCCTTACTTTGAAAGGATGGTCACGACGGCCATAATAATTGGGGATTTTTATAAAACTTAGAAGATCACGCCACCCCCCGGAGTGTCCAAGCACTCGAAAAAAACTCAAAATGCGAAAAACCTTCCTTCGAACAGCCAATTTTGGCCAGCCAAGCTGAAAAATCATTGCAGAAACGCTACTCCGCCTTCGGTAGTCGCCCATGACAAATCGGGCGGCACGGGGGGTCATTGCTCATCGGGGGGTCATTGCTTGTTCACCCCTGCCATTTTGCGTTGTTGAATTTTTAGGACACGTCCTGCCCCAGCACCAAATTCAAAGACAAACACAGGTCTCAAGAGGAAGAACTTTTTGAAACGACAGAAATGAGGCAACAAAACGAAATTGCGCTGACCTGAGGGACAAACAGAATAGAGTGATCATTCCGGAAATGGGGCCAGTTTTACAAGGAAAAATTCTATCCAAACTTTGGTCACATTGCAGTGGAAAGGGTTCATTCTGAAAGGAATCATATTGACCAACAGGTATTGCCCCGAAAAACCAAACACGTTTTGCATAGATTGCCAAAACACAAGTCAAATAGCAGAAACATGGATCTCGATAAAATGCCCAATTTGGAACCATCGGGAAATGAATACGGAACTCAAACAGACGAGGCTATTCTTCCCAGATATTTGAAACTCCGTCCAGCGCATGCAGGCCAATCGAAGATTGCTGCCGTTTCATCAAAAGAAGACGAAGAAGCACAAGACTGCCCGCCGACTCGACGGTGGGCCGGAGAATGTGTGGCGTCGAAAATCAAACATGTCTGATTTTCGACGGCAGGCTGAAATCGGCTGTGGCGTCGAAAATCAAACATGTTTTATTTTCGAGGCCACCTTCTACGCCACGCTACTCTCTTCTGCCGCAAATTAAGCCCCACGCCAGCATAGTGCGAATAGGGCATAAAGGTGCTTTCACACAGTGCTGACGTAGAGTTGAAATTGAAGGTGACGTGGTGAGTGGCGACGAATAAATTCCACGTCTGATTTAAAACATGTCAGACGTGGATTCGACGCTACACAGGTGACTCCACATGCAACTCATGCAAGGCGCGTCTGCCGCACTGATATGATTCAAAAACGTGTTGTTGCTTTGGTCAATGCAATGATGGGGCTGTATTGGCAGCGGGATGCAGATTTCCGTGGTCTTGTGTTCGCTTCCTTTCTGTTCAGGGCCTGATCATATTTTTCGTCTTTGACTTGTGGTCGCACGCGAAGAGGCTTCTGCCTTTTCTCTCTATTTTTTATTTGGCAGCATTTGTCGAAGTGCGCCTGTGAATTCAATTATGGAAATCTCCCTGGTAAATTTCCCATTTTGGGAAAAACGGGGAAAATTCAAAATTTTCTGGGAAATTCTCCGAAATTCGATTGAATGGGAAATTTACCGATTTTCCCAAAAGGGGAAATTTTCCGGGAAATTTCCCCAATTGAATTTTCCCCGGAAATTTGAAACACTAACAAGCCACATCTGGCCGAAATATGCCACATCATTAGGCCAAAATAAGCTACACCATGCCAAATTATCAGTTTAAAATAAGCAACACTTGGACTTGAACCGTTATCCCATCCTCGCATGATGAAATGTTTTGGATGTCCTGTTTAAATAATTGCTATGCGCATCTCAAAGTACAGTTCCTCGATGACGAGTTCTCAATGAGCATCCATCCCTGCGGCGCACCCAACATGCTTTCTTTGTCTCCCAGCCACTCACTGAAAACAGCACTTTATTTAATTCGTTCTTTCCTCAAACAGTACGGGAAAGGAACTCCATTCCGTCCAACTCTCCGTTCCTTGACACACCTCGATAACTGTCTTTCTGATTTGTTTTTATTCGTGTGATCACGTTGCCTGTTTTTATTTCATGTCTTGACACACCGCTCTGCAGGGTGAATGTTTGCTCAAAAACGCAAACTTACTTTTAAAATAAATAAATAAAAATAAATAAAATGAGCCAAATAAGCATCAAACCACATTTAGCCGTGACACCAGGCCAAAATTTGCCAAAACCACCTACATCCAGGAGCTGCCTATGAGAGCAGTCATAGGATAGCTCCAGATAAGTTAGATATTAAAGGCAGTGTCAATTTAAGTGCGGGATTCTTCTCTTTTGTTAACGAAAAGCCGGTTCTGTGACGTCACTGTCACGAAGACTTGTGGAAAAAAACAATGAACCAGAATTGATTTGTCGTTTATCCGCAAAATATTAGGAACTGCGTGCAAATTCAGGCAGTAACTGAATTCAGTCATCAGCTGATTCCAGTCAGCAATTGAATTCAGTCAACAAATGAATTCAGTCAGCAACTGAATTCCGACAGCAATCCGAATTCACGCTGAGGCAGGAACTACACTCATAGTCAGCAACTACTCACCAATGGTTTTAATCACCCTCATTTCTGACATTATAGACAGAATTATTCTTTTCCGCAGAAACATACCAGTATGTCATCTGCTGGATGACATACTGGTATGTTTTCAATTTCTTGCACTGCCATTCGTTCATGTTGATTTTATCCTCTTCATACCTGACCTTGTCTTTTGTACACTCTTGGTCTGCTGCTCTGCTAAAGGTTGATTACTCTCCTTTGTCATTCTCGGTCGCTGCCTTCACCCAATTGCTTTTTCTCTCCTTTAACCGTGCAATCGGTTATTATCGAAAAGACGAGCAATGCTCACATCCTGCGGCACAGGTCATTCCCCCATCTTCAAGTCTCGCCGCGTCCGCGCAATGCAGGACGGCTAAGCCTTGCTTGATCAATGCAAAGGCAAATGAGGCGCACAACGTACTCTGGCCACGACACCCCCGTTTTGTCAAACATCTGCCTGTTCAGATGGCTTGTTCTGGGTCCAAAATCTGTACTAAAGAATCCGCCGCTTGTTTTGATGGAGTGACCACCATTTCTGCGGTACTGGCTTGTTCTGTATCCAAAAACTCTTCTAAAGAATCCACTACTTGTGCTGATGGAATAAGCACCTTTTCTGCTGACAAAACCAGAACAATTTCAACAAATATGTTTTCCTCATTTTCCTTTTCCAGTATCCCTCCCCGCTCTCTATTTTCCAGACATGCCTCTGTTAACAAATGCAAACGCAGTATACCGAATTGCAACCTAAAACTTCTGAATATTAATGCCCAGTCCATCAATTCACAATTGAAAAGGGCAGATTTGCATGAATTAATGCAAAGTGAATCTATGGACATCGCATTTATTTCAGAAACATGGCTTGTCTCCTCCACAAATAATTCCGAAATATTTCCTGGAGGTTTCAACGTTTTTCGTCAGGACCGCCTCCCCCCTCACCGCGGCGGAGGTACACTTTTAGCAGTCAAGGATACTATTGTATCAGCCCCGCTGCCATCTAGTTGCGATCTTGCTTTTAAAGATGTCTTAGAGGTGACTTGGTGTCGCATTCTTTTCAACGGTCAAACTTTTGTGCTCGGATGCGTGTACCTGTCCCCAGCAGCAGACCAAGCAGCCGTTCTTGAATTTAGAAACTCTGTCTTTAACGTGTTAAGTTTAAATTTGAATTCTTCCGGCAATTTTCAAACATGTAATCACAATAATATTATCATCATAGCGGGTGATCTCAACCTACCAGACATTGATTGGGGCTCGCCTTCAAACCTCACCGGGACTAACAAAGCCACTTCTTTTCTAAATCTCGTGTCAGACGGTGGTTTCGACCAGCTAGTAACCGCTCCAACTCGTTTTAGTCGTAATGGAACTGCAAACACGCTGGACCTCTTTCTCATAAACTTCGAACCTTATGGCAAAAATGTGTCAGTTATACCAGGAATAGCGGACCACATGGCTGTATCCCTGACACTAGAGTTCCGAAGCAATCAGTCCGGATCTGATATCTTTAAGTCATCAAAACAATACTTCAATTTCAATTCCGTGGACTGGGATGATTTCTCATCCATTCTCACAGGATGTTTACCTTTATTTGTTGAACTGTCTGCGACTGCTGACTGCTATGCACTTTGGAATTTCCTTCACAACCTTCTAATATCACTTCTTGAAAGAATCCCCAAAAAGAATAAGCGATTCGATGTTAGGTACCCTTGGGTTAATGATAGGTTGAGATCACTCTTGCGTCTGAAACGTAGACGTTTTAATGTTGCCTGTCTTTATCCCTCGGATGACAATTGGAACCGTTACATCTCTGCAAAAGAGAACACCATTTCTCTTAATAATTCTCTCTTCATGCAATTCATTGAGCAGTCGATTCAAACTCCATTTTCTAATCGTTTCTGGACGTATATGCGTCAAAAGAAAAAGGGAGCATGCACTATTCCATCACTGTCGCTTGGCGGCGGTCAATGCATTACTGAAAGTGCAGAAAAAGCCGACTCTTTTGTCACAGTATTCCAATCCAGTTTCCAGAAGAGGCAGCCTTCTGTTTTACACTTTACTGGCTGTCCTTCAAACTCCAGAACTCAGGGCAATGCTGCTGTGGTTGAGGTCACTCCTGGGGACTTCTATTCCTATTTCAACGAGGCTTCCATATTTAAAACTATTTCTGCAATGAGTGCAAAGAAAGGCCCGGGTTTCGATAAAATTCCTATGATCCTCTTAAAGAATCTTAAAGCCCCACTCTGTGGATTTCTTGCGGTCCTTTTTACAAATGTTGCTGTGTCTGGGAAGTATCCCGACCACTGGAAGAGAGTTAACATCTGTCCTGTTCCAAAAAAGGGTGATCTAAGCAACCCTAATAACTATAGGCCCATATCCCTAGTGTCTACCGCTCCAAAGGTGTTCGAAAAGTTTTTGTACAATTTCATTTCTGACTTTGTTTCTGCAAATAATCTAATTCATCCAAACCAGCACGGGTTTCAACGATACAAATCATGTGAGACACAACTCAATGAATTAGTGTATGAAATTGCATGCAATTTTGAACAGAAAAATCCAACAGATGCTGTGTTCATAGACTTGTCCAAGGCATTTGATTTTGTTGATCACTCAATTTTGCTACTAAAACTAAAGAAATTAAGTTTCCCACCTTTCTTATTAAAACTCCTTGAGTCCTACTTGTCTTCAAGAACTGCTGCTGTTATAGTAGACAGGACTTCCTCACGCAACTTCCTTGATTTTCGCACTGGCGTTCCTCAAGGCAGTGCTCTGGGTCCTCTACTTTTTGTCCTGTTCATAAATGATATTTTTGACACAATAACCTGCGGAATCCGACTTTATGCCGATGACATCGTCCTTTACAATACCATATCTGGGCCTGATGACTCCGCGCTGTTGCAACAAAATCTTGACGCACTTCAGAAATGGAGCTTGGAGTCCAGAATGGCCATTAACATTTCCAAATGAGCAGTTATACACTTTAAGCCTTCCCATCTTCAAAAGACTTTCATACCGACACATTATTCCATCAATGGCGAAGTTATACCAACACATTCATCAGCAAAATACTTGGGTGTTATGCTACACGAAAATTTGAAATGGGATGACCATATAAATGCGACAGTAAACAACGGAAAATGTGCCCTTGGATTTTTGAGAAGAAATCTGACACATACAGACACGGCCTCTAAGCTCAAAGCTTTTAAGGCTACAGTTCTTCCTGTTCTTGAATATGCTTCGGTAGTGTGGGATCCTTTCCTGGCCTGTCACGCAGATGCTGTTGAGAAAGTTCAGCGCTCTGCTGCTCGATTCATCATGAATGACTTCCGTCGCACCTCCAGTGTATCATCCATGTTGCTGGACCTTAAACTAGAACCTCTTCATTTAAGAAGGCGGGAAAAAAGACTCGCCTTTCTCGGAAAGATATTCAAGAGGCTGATACACATCGAGTTGCCTGAGTTATTCGTTCCTGAGTTTCGTGAGCGCAGGGTAAGCCATTCCAAGCAATTCAAAATTCCTCTGATCAAATCTAATGTATTTCTCTTTTCTTTCTACCCAAGAACTCTAAAAGATTGGAATGCCCTTCCTTCTACTTCGCCTTTGTGGAAAGCACTTCGCTAAACTTTGCAATCATAAGCGTTTACTCTCACCTTGGTAATTTCATTACGAATTCCGAGCGAAAGGAAAAGAAAAATTCCTCGTTTCAATCCGTTCTGGTTTGTATGATCGTCTTTTTAAAAGATTTTCAAGTTTTGTAACATTAGCCTAATTGTTTTATTGTTATTCTTTTGTTATTATTAGTGCTGTTTTATATTTGCATATTTCATTGCAAATTTGTGAAATAAATAAATAAAATGGCTGTCGAACTTGTTATGGCTTCGATATGAATTATTAGAGGGAACTGATAACTGATGATCGAATTATTTTCGAACCATCGAAAACATAACGCTGTGCACGTCTTATATTTTTTGTCCATTTCGGTTAACAACGGGGCAGAGCCCGTTTACTTTTAATAAAAAGCCCCCCTCTGCGAAAGAAATGACGTCCGCAATGTTTCCATTAGCGCTGATCTACACTACATCACATTCAACTGGTAGGTATACTCCGAAGGACCTGTCGCAGGGTAACCAAGGGCACAAAGCCATGTTCCTGAAGACAAACTGGAGCTTGCATACTTCGATGCCGAGGGTTTTTTGCATTTCATTTCGCGAGAGGGGCCTTTTAAGAAGGGGAACCGGGAACTTCCCCGTGTCCCCAAAGCGGACAACCCCGCAAGACAGCGCAATTTCTTTGAAGGTTCGAAAACAATTGGACAATCAGTTTCTTGTGGTAATATTATGCGGGGTAAAATCCTCCTATTGTGACGAGGGGAAAACCTGGGATATACTGCGTGGGGGTGGCACTCTGAATTACTCTCCAGCGACCCTGTTCCTTGCTGTGGTTTCGACCGTCGGGTGCAAAGAAGGAAAAGACCATGGTCCCATTTTCAAACCCAAACCTGGATGTAATTTCGGTATATCTGTTGAACTTACATCGCAATGTAAAAATTCCGAAAACACGTAAGAAAATCTCGGACAACAATCCGTCCGAAAACTGCGTCTTATCGCTATCCAAGCCAGCACCGTAATAATGCAAAATTATGTCTTAATTATTACGTTTTAATTCTCTGTAGAGACGGTTCGAGAAAAAGAAATAAAAGAATGAATAAATGGAAATACAAAAGAAAACAAGGTGGGTCCGCCTCCTTTTTCCGTCCTCACGTCTGAGACGAAATGGAGAAATAAACAGAAAATGTGAGACGGAGAATGAAATGAAACAGTCGGAAAATTGTTGAATATTGCACTTCTGCTGATGGAAAATGGTGGAAACTGCGCATCAATTTTATGGTTCTGCTGAGGTGTGTGGCTTTTTTCCAGCACGACTGTGGCCTCACGGGAAATGCCACATCCTGTGTCCCACAGGTGCCAGCCAACTTGAAGAAACGTAGTTTGGTGTAAGGACAAGGCGGCCCAAAAACAAAAACAAAATTAAAACAAAATCAACCATCAAAGTAATTCATATCGAAGCCATCGCAAGTTCGGCAGTCAAATTTGTCAGAAATGAGGGCGAAACTGTTGATGAGTTGCTGACTGAATTCAATTGATGTCTGAATTTGCTGAGACTGCATTTGCTGAAACTGCCCAATATTTTATTGGAATTTCGATAAACGACAAATCCTTTCTGGTTCATTGCTCTTTCCCGAAGGCCACAATCAAGGCACATCAGACCAAGGCGTTGCACGAGGCCAAAATCTGCCAAAACCACCCGCAGCCAGGAGCGACCTGAAACCGCAGGCATAGCCGACATGCATAACTCACGTTCAAATGGTGTCGGATTCAGAAGGTCACCGATCAAAAGTTCGCTGTTCAAAAAGTCATGTTTAAAAGGTCGCCGGTCAAAATGTCGAGCCATCACCAGGTCGCCGATCACAAAGGTCGCCTGTCTCGCGATCAATGGCCGTTGAAATAGTTTTAAGTTACAATGCGGTTCCAATTTCAATTTTTTTTGATCGAGTGTTCCTTTGTTCGAAGTTTGTTTCGGTCACAACCATGGATTTCTATGGGGAGCTGGACATTCCATGGGAGTGAAATTCACGCATTCCTCAATTTTGGGATTGGGCCATACTTTTGGTCGTGGTTCTGCTGCACGATGCATCAGCATGCGATTGAATGGCGATTGATTGGAGAACTTTTGTGATCGGCGAGGATTTGAATTGCGCCCTTTTGATCGGTCCCCGCACATGCATCTTGCAAAACACGGGCATCCTTTAATCAGCCAAACAAGAGGAGACCATATGTCCAAGGTTTACCAAGATTAACAAGAGGTACCTACCTACCGGTGGCGTAGCCAGGATTTTTGCTCAGAGGGGGCTGGTGGGGCTCAGTCTCAAATGCGGGGGGTCTGGGGGCAGGCGTCCCCCAGCGGGGGTCAATGGGGCAGCGCCCCTGGCAGGGGGTTTGGGGGCAGAGTCCCCCAAAAGCTGACGCATTATGGCAAATTTTGGTTCCCCAGATGGCATCTCAAGGCATTTTTTAAATTTTTTACGCAATTTCTTCTGAAATGTGGCATTTCCAGGCGATCCTGATGGTTGATACCTACATGATAACCCAAAACACCCTGACTCTATTAGACATCTGATCTTATAAGGTTTAGGGCAAGACGGACAAAGGATTTTTTGCTGTGCAGAAAACAATAAAAATGTTCTCTGTCTGCTGCCCTCTCTTGCTCTGGGCAGGTCGCTCTTTGTAGCAAACACACGAGTCGTGATCTCAAACTCTCAACAGTGAAATCCACAATCCAGACGGAGGTGACACTTCCCCCGTGGTTGTCTTCTGGCATCTTTAGTGTTCATAAATTCCCGGGAATTTATTTTGAGGGAATATTCCCGGGAATATTCCTTTTTCAGGAATTTTGGGAACAAACGAAAATTCCCGGGAATTTTGGGAATATTCCCGGGAATATTCCCTCTTTGGGAATTTTGGGAATATTCCCGAGAATTTTGGGAATATTCCCGGGAATTTTGGGAATATTCCCAGGAATTTTGGGAATATTCCCGGGAATTTTGGGAATATTCCCGAAATTTTGGGAATATCCCCGGAAATATGGGAAACATTCCAGATAATTTCAATTACCGGTATGTGCCTGTGAATATTCCAATACATTTGGGAATTGGCATATATAGGTACCTACAACTAGGAATATTCTGCCAGAACTTAATATTTTTTCAACCTCAAATGGTTCGTGTCTGCTGATCTAAGATTGTCACATATTGCCATTGGCTGTGGGCCCATTCCACGAAGTCATGAATTATTTCCCCATCATCTGCGGACCTTAAAGGCTGGGCTGGTGTGAACATTGGAAGAGCAGAATGCAGCAAAATGTATATTCGTGAGGTTCAAAAATGAAGGTAGACATGCAAAAGCAGCTAAATTGTTTGAGGTTAGAGGGTATGGTAGGTAACCCCACCACAGAAATTATATATTATGGAGAGTAGCAGTTTTAAAAACAGTTAAAAAAGCTGTCCTCATCCTTTCACAGCAAAAATGCACTTGTGAAGTGCCACCCCTTCCCAGACCCCAATGCCATTGTGATGATATTTGGCACCTAGGATTTTGAGTCATGAAATGATAAAAGCAAGAGTTTGGCTTCTTGGGAATCTTCGAGAAGTTTCAATGCAAACTCCCGGGATTTATGGGAATATTCCTTTGGAAACTTTTGCCACTCAAAAACAGATTAGACCGGATATATTCCCAGAAATTTTCAATGAAAATTTGTGGGAATTTTAATTGAAAATTCCCGGGAATTTTGGGTATATTCCCGGGAATTTTGGGAATATTCCCTTGAAAAATTTTTGACACTCAAGAACAGACAGAAAAATCAATTAAACACTGGAAATATTCCCGGGAATTTTCAATCATTGAAAATTCCCGGGAATTTTGGGAATATTCCCGGGAATATTCCCTCGCGAACTTTCCCAGAGGGCGGGAATATTCCCGGGAATTTTGGGAATATTCCCGGGAATATTCCCTCACTCCGAACACTAGGCATCTTTAAACGATTCCATGGAATAGGCCAGCCGGAGCATAAGCTAGGAAAAGCACATCAATAGTTTTTTTAGAAGCACACACACATGCAGCATTGAACAGATGGCGATAAAAATCACATTTTCATTTTCAGTTTTTGTAGTTTCTTTGGAGGGGCTTTACACTTGTTCATAGATGGTTGAGGGGGCTCAAGCCCCCTCCAGCCCCCCTCTGGCGACGCCACTGGTACCTACACTTTTGTTTGATTCTATTTGGGTTTTGTTTCGGGTGGTATTGAAGTGGTCACTACCGTGAGTCACAGTGATGACTTGATTGAACAAATTTGGAGGGTTGTCTGTTGGATGAAAGTGTAGTCTATTCCAGTGCGTAGCGTGTTTAGCAATTGTTTCAGGACTACCATTTTAACATCCCGGAAAACCAGTTGACCCGGAAAACGGGTCTAGAAGTAGAATTCGGCGAGAGTACATGAAAATTAAGTGACGGATTACCAAAACAAACAAATGCCGCGAGAGCGCATCCGGAAGGACAGCGACCGTTGACTGTGGACCTGTTTAACGTATACCGCAGCAATTTGACACCAAACATCTCTGTTCTCTGGAATCATACCAGATGAGCTCAGGACAACGCATACCCACGGCGGTTCTGTCGCCATCACGAAATGCGGCTGCGAAACATTATTGTTTCCAACAAGAATAAACTGAAGAGAACACAGCGCCAGTGGTTCTGTGATTTCTTTTGCCACTTGGAGTCTGTCAGACGCTGAAGCAGCTCACTCTCTCAGTTGGATCGTGTGCTTTCGCATTTCGGTTCTGGTGTTCAAAATCAAATTAAAGTGGGAAACCGGTGGTTTTTATCATTGGCAGACTCGGGATCACCCATTTCCTTGCTCAGCGAAAACATTTTTTTCTCTTCAAAATTCTCCTTCTTTTGCCAAACTGAAAAAATCCACTGAATCTGAAAAATCCACTGGATTTCTCCAAACAAAAGTCCAAGGAGAAGTCCACTTGGACTTCTCCTTCTTTTGTCGCCGGATTCAAGCCTATGTGACTTCCTCCCCGGGGGCACAATAAAATCCCAAGTTTACTCAACACGACCAAAAATCCCTCAACCATTTCGCCAACAAGCCGCTGTGGCCGCAATAGATCAAAACATGCAGCGCGCGAACTTTCGACAACTTCTCACATGCCTATAGAGCACTGTATGGACTTTGGAAGGCATTTCGAACCATTTTACCAGGACACAAGAAACATACAAAGTGCATAGTTAATTTTGGGATACGCTGTATAATACCCTTCTCAACTCTACCCTGGCATGAAATGTTGAAACCTTGAAATTACCAAGGCAAGAAACCAACGGCTGTTCCCCAAACTTTGGGGAACACGACCTAAGTCGAGTTGCGCTTGTGGGAAGTGGGGGAAGGATCATCCGAGAGCCAAAATGAGAAAACACACAACATAATAGTGAAAGCGGTTTCATGAAAGTGGATCATAACAACGGAAAATGCCCAGTAGCGGATTCAGAGGGACAGGGCGAACGTCCCCCTCATGGGGCAAAAATAATTGATTTTGATATATTATTGAAAATAATTGACAGACAGCCTCATTCCGCTGTCTGCTGCTCGCACGAGCAGGTTGAATTTCAGTTCGGTCCGCATCGCTTGTCTGCAGTCAAATTCTCATTACTTTGCATCTGTCCAGTTGGCTCCCGCCGAGTGCAATTTCGCCGTGTGAAGATCATTGTTGAGCGCACATCTGCTCGTTCATGATGCCTCGTCCTTCTAAGGCATCCGTTCCGGCCAAACCATCGTCCGATAGTGAAAGTTCCGCCACTCAACTGTTCTGTTATCCGGCTTGTAAATTTGACCGGAAGCATCCGCCAAATTCTGGTGACATGATGAAGTGCTGCATACGGAACAGTGATAAGTGCACCGAGTGGTATCATCTGGAGTGCCTCGGTATTGCCGCATCATGCTGCATCCCATCGGTCGCATGCATGCACTGTATAACGCAACTTGCTGAAACAGTTAAGAACCAACCTTCCATGACGGACTTGGCAAATAAGCTCACAGCCATCGAAAGTGAAGTCAAGGAACTTAAGGACAACCTTTTTCGAAATGTCGCTATCAGTGGACAGAGTTTTGGCGACATCACCACCCGCCTTGACAATATCGACGGAACTCTTGCCGAAATCACTGCTGAACTTTCGGACAATGAGGCAAAAATTGCCAAACTAGAAGAAAATGCCTGTCGGCCTCCAGTCGCTTCACCTCCGGTCGTCCAAACATGTGAACTTTCCTCCAATCACCAATTTGCCGTTTCGAACGTTTCCGTGTTGCCGAATCTTGACAGAACGCAATTAGATGTTGGCACCTCCGGTCTCAAGACCACGCAAAATTCGGCTGTTGTCAAGCAACCCGAGAAACTAGCGGCTGGGCCACAACCTCGCAAGCCGAACTTCATCTTGGCTGGAGATCACTCCTCAAGCAGGCTAGTGATTGGTGATTCGCTGGTTCGCCATCTTTCCCCCTCAGAACTGAACTCTCTCATTTTCTGCGCTCCGGGTGCTACAATATCAGCGCTCGGAACGAGGGTTCTTCAGGCTGGTGTCTTAAAGCCTCATGTAAAGACTGTGGTTATTCACGTTGGCACGAACAACCTGAGGTACCGACCGTCGATCGAGGCTGTCGTTGATGAGTTTCGATCCCTTGTGTCACTTCTCAGGCTGGCACTACCTGGCTCCAATCTTGCGATAAGTGCCATTCTTGATCGCGTCGATGTACCAACAGAGATCATTAAATCATTCAACTGTGCCATTTTCCAATTCTGCCGGCAACAGGGTTTACTTTTCGGAGATCTCAACTTCAGTAATTTCAGTCGGCGCTTCCTGTCACGTGACGGACTTCACCTTTCAAGGATCGGAATTCAACAGCTGTCTTCGCTTGTCTCAGCCATGATGGATATCTTCGCAGGCGCACGAGGATTCGGTCAAGGTTCAGTGAAGAGACTTCTTGACTTGCATTTTATTTTTTTACCGCAAGTAAAGCGAATTCATTTAACGCACCCAAATCAAATTCTCAGAAGTGGTGTGCCAGCTACCCAGATTTATTAGGCCTAATCATTTTTTATGCAATTCACGCCCTGTTTTATTGCCTGCAGAATGCGATGATTATTTTCCATATCAGTCACTCGCTTCAATTTTTTCAGTCTATCGCTCCGGTGAGAAAAGATGATTGGAAAATTCTGTTTTTTGTCCAATCGCCAAAATCCAAAGAGGCCTTTGACATAACTTTGAAAATTTGTAAATTTCTGCTTGCGGACATTTCGTTCAAAATTCATTTGCTCGCTAATCTTTCGTATCTTCGCCAATTATTCCGCCAAAACTTTTTTTCTGCTGGATAGCACTTCATTTCCGAACTCTTCAACAGCGATCGGCCCACCTCTCATAGCCGCGACAAATTCATCTCCAGTGGCCTGCAAACTTACTCGCACATCGAACTTTAATCCATGTCCTGACCCAGAAAAAATAATTATCTACAATTGCAACTGCCGGTCTCTTCTTGGTCTCCACAAAAGAACGGAACTCAGAAATTCTCTCCAAACGCTGCATGTAGATATTGCGGTGCTTTCTGAAACGTGGCTGCGCAGTGATATGGACAGTTCAGAAATATTCCCCTCAAATTTTTCTGTCTTTCGGGCCGAACGTGAAACCCGCCCTGGCGGTGGGATTTTGGTCGCCGTTGACAGTGCCAGGATAACTTGTTCACCTCTACCAGATTCCGTTGCATCTCTTTTCTCTCCCCTTAATTTTGTCGAAATGGCTGGCTGTGAGGTAATTCTCCCACAATATCCTAAAGCTAGAAATTTCCTATTTGGGGTTTACTGCCCGCCTAATGCTAAGACAGAAAGTTTTGACATTCTTCATGATATCCTTCAAACGTGCATTGATTGTGTTTCTTCTGATAATACTTGTAATTTTATTATTGCTGGCGATTTTAACTCTCCGAACATTGATTGGTCAGATCCACACACTGTAAACCGCCGCCTTCGCCCAGCAGAGAGACATCTATTTGAGCTGTCTCTCATGTTCAATCTCTCCCAGAAAGTGCTTTTGCCCACGTATCAACGAGCTGACTGCGCCAGCAGCACACTTGACCTGTTGTTCACAAATTTTGAAGCACCATGCTCCATCAGTACGCAGCCTGGCCTCAGTGACCACGATGCAGTTCTTTGTTCAATTCCGTGTTTGATTCCAAAGCGATCTCCTCAGTACCGAACTATTCGCGTGTACAAGAGAGCAGACTGGGGAACAATTTTTTCGTTTCTAGCCAGCCAGCTTCTTTCTTTTACTCGTATCGCTGAAGTCGCTTCCGTAGATGAACTTTGGTGCTTCATTAACAATGCGCTTGGTGATGCATTTGCGATGGTACCCACCAAAAAGATTAGAAATTCCTATCAGTTCCCCTGGGTAAAACCATCACTACGCAACCTCTATTATAAGAAACGAAGGGTTTTAAAGAAATATGGTTCAAGAAACGCCCCCCTTTCTTCCGTTGATAAGTTTCGACTTAAAAATAAAATTGATGGCATCAACTTTGATATAAAGGACTTAAATTTAACACTTTTTTCCACATTCATTGAAAGTGCAATGACGACCAACAACGGCAAAGCATTCTGGTCCTACCTTAGCACTAAGCGATCCCATACACCATCACCAACCCTAATTTCCGCTGCTGGTGTCCCTTCCGATGATGACCTTTCAAAAGCAAATCTCTTTTGCAATGTATTTGAGAAACTGTACTCGAATTCAGTCCATTCCCAGAACAACGGTATCTCTACCTCAAATTCTATTCCACATCCCCTCCCAATTCCAAATAACGACTCTTACGATCAGCAAATCATTGGCTCTAATTTCTCTCTGCCCTTTATTACTCACGGTGGCCTCTGCATAAAGATTGCAAACGCCTTGCAGCATCTTAAAATTTCAAAATCATCTGGCCCCGAATCGATTCCTAACGCGTTCCTGAAATCCATTTCCGACGTACTTGCTCCATTTCTGGAAATCTTGTTCATAAGAATTTTTGAATCTTCCCAATTTCCCGATGCATTTAAAATTTCAACTATTGTGCCTATCCTCAAAAGTGGCAAAAAACCCTCTGACCCCCTCTCATACCGCCCGATTTCTCTCCTGAATAGCTGTAGTAAAATATTCGAGCGTCTTATCCACCAAGAATTGCTAATCTTTTGTAACTCGGTGGATATTCTTTCTTCTTGTCAACATGGCTTCCGGAGCGGATTTTCCTGCACTACTCAGCTACTGGAATTTGTGCAGGAGATTGCTGAATCCCTTGAATCAAAAATCCCTGTCCATGCAGTTCTCATTGACTTCAAGCAGGCTTTTGACCTTATTCCACACTCTCTTCTTTTAGAAAAGCTGCACTCTTATGGAATTCCTCTGCCACTTCTATCTCTTCTGGAAAGCTACCTAACACATCGTCATTTCAGCGTATCCTTCAACGGTACCAAATCCAGACTTTCTAAACCTGTCATGACTGGCGTTCCTCAAGGCAGTGTTTTAGGCCCCCTACTTTTTATACTTTTCATTAACGACCTCCCACGTGCTGTCAATTGTAGGATCAGAATGTTTGCTGACGATGTCGTCTTGTATTCCCCAATAGCTGTACGTGAGGACACTGTGAAGCTCCAGGCAGACCTCGCTGCGATAGACGCTTGGAGCAATTTGTGGGGAATGATTCCTAACCCAGACAAATGTAACTGGATCGAGTTTCACCGTAGGTCCGCTTCCATTAGCAATCAACATTTCGATTTAAGTCCTACCTACTCGTATATCCTCTCTGACCAGTCAATCTCTCAATCAGCGATTGTAAAATATCTCGGTGTTCACATTGATTGCAATCTATCCTGGGGTCATCACATTGATACCATTGTTTCAAAATCCAGACAATCACTTGGCTATATTTATAGAAATCTTCGCCATGCTTCAACAAAAGCTAAGCTGCTTGCATACAAAACCTTTGTCTTACCCCAGTTAGAGTATGCCTGCGAAGTATGGGATCCGTTTTTAGTCTGCCATATTTCTTCTTTGGAGCGAGTTCAAAGACTTGCAGCGCGAATGATTTCAGCGGATTTTAGACGTGAAACTAGTGTCACGAATTTGCTTGCCATGCTTGGTCTGGAGGCCTTATCTGAGCGACGGAGATCCCGGCGTTTGTCATTTTTTTCGAGAATTCTGTCGGGACGATCCTCACTGAACCTTCCACCATCGTTCTCCCGCATCGACACTCCACGTCGAACTCATTTTAATACTCATGTGCGAGCGCCTATCATACGGTTCAATCCATATTTTAATAGCTTCTTCCCAAGAACCGCAAGGGATTGGAATGCCCTCGAGCACCAATTTGTGCCATAAACATCCGCACCTCCTTCCAAAATGTGAACACCGTGTCATCTTTAATTTTTCCAATTTCGTTTTGGGCAGAAACATTGTAGTTTGATCTCCATTGCTTTATCCTTTCGTTGACTCTTTGTTACACTTTGTTTATCGTCGTTTTTTCCATTTTACTGTATGACGTG
>JASGXE010003990.1:0-26021 GCA_030068105.1 Sinentomon sp. SZTP_YWyxl | reverse complement strand
ACCAGGTCACTTCAAATCACGCACGACGGTCCTCAAAGCAAATTCCCCCCATCAGCCAATCAGCTACAAGTTCGCCGTTGCAAGTTCACGGGAAATATGAAGCTCAAACGCAGAAAAGGCTCTGATTGATTGTAAGGATGAAGACGGCATTTGTACAGTCGTGACGGAATAAAGTTACTCACCGCCTATATAATTCAGAAACTAAAATGAAAAAAAAAATACACATGTGAGTTGGTCCATTCAGCCCTGTCGCCGCTATACCGAAAGTTGACCGTGCTGACCGGCCGCAAAGCTGTCCCTTTTGTCTGTGCCCGCGGCGAAAACCGCCACCGATCCAGGTTCACCAAAAGTGGTTTTTGAAATTGGCGCAAAAATCGGTTTTGTTGTCATTCCGTCGCATGGACAAACACAGTGTGCGTTGAAATTCGTGTATCAAGTCAGTGTTGCAGTGTTGCAGTGTTGCAGTGTTGCAGCGCGTAAGTTTATTGCATTTGCTTTGCGGATATTGTAAAGTGCTTCCGAGAAACACGCTGTGCTCGTTCAAGTTGTGTGACCGTGATCATAATGCTATTTATTTAAGTGCGGAGATGCTGGAAACAGAGTGATAGGTTTGGTTTGGTTGGGACTGATTAGGTTTGGTGAGGTTAGGTTAGGTTAGGATAGATGACGCGGAAGGTTAGGCTAGGTTAGGTTAGCTAGGTGAGGAGGGAAGGGTTAGTTCGGATGAGGCGGGTAAGGTTAGGTTAGGTTAGATTGGGTGACGCGGGTCATGTTAGGTTGGGTGAATCGGGTTAGGATGGGTTTGGTGAAGCGGGTTATGTTAGGTATCCATCAGTCAGCGGGCCAAAAAGTGCATAGTCCAAGAAACGGTAACCACAACCGCACCAAAGCGACCTCTTTTCAATGTTGTCGGGAAGCAAACAACAATTTTAAAGTGTCATTAAAATGTCAGTGAAATAATTACTCCATTGCGCAGCGTGCATATTTTTATTTCGGTGATGTCAACAAAACCCGAGGTCAGAAAATTTTTAATTTTTCGTCAGTTCCAATCACGATTCCAGAAGCAGGCTTAAAAACACCCCGCATTGGGATTTCCGTGGAATTCTGATCTCGACACTTATTTTGACACCCTGTGCCAAAAGGGCCAGACCCAAAAAGGAAGTTCGTCTGCTGGACAAAGAGAGCAACTTGGGATCAATCAAGCCGAGCACAACAGCTTCTTTCACAAAGATATAATCCCCTGACCTGGGCTCCCAAGGTTAACCACGGCATACAATGGCAGCGTGTGCAAACGTCCGCCCAGGCACATTGACGTTCATGAACCGCATCCATTGGCATCTGCGGAATGACGCTTAATCCTTCCCCAAACTACTAGGTGATCCATAAGTCTCAGCAGTTCGCTTCCCCGAAATCTGCACAATATATGCCAGATTGATCGGCCTCCTGCGATCCCGCGGAGAAAAGACTCGCGGCAGTGCCGGATGGGCGCGAAAGGGCGAGGCGGCAGGGGAGTGGCTGCAGGAAACCCCCAGATGAGGAGCTGTAGCGAGCAGCGTAGGGTTCGGAAGTGCGCAATGCAATGGAATGCGCGGCTCTAGGTCGAGTCGAACAGGGCAGCGGGAAAACCCCCAAGTGAGGAGCAGCGGCGAGCGGCGCAGGGCGCAGCGGACCCATCAGCGCATTATGGAAAGCACGCAAAAGGAACCTCATGATCGTGGATGAGGATTACGTCATTTGCCCACAACCAACTTATGCAAACAATAGCTTTATTCTGGGTCACCCTGTACATGTGGGAGGGGTAGGGGTCAAGGTGGGCGAGGTGGGGGCCAGAGGGGGGATGGGAGGGGAAGGGGTCCCCATCTAAGACCATTGGGCCCCGAAACGGGTTACCCACTCTAACGTCCTTGCTATCTGCAACTAATCAATGCATAAAAGTTAAGTACGTCGAAACACAAAATATGGCCATTGTCTTTGTTTTTGTACATTCTCAAATTGATATCTCAATGTATGAGAACATGCAATATCTGTCACGAACGATATTCCTGTTCGTGACGATATTACTTTGCAATCACTTATCATTTGTTTTAGGTCTGAATTTTTGGAAAAGTTTGTCGAAATCATAGTCCGCATTCTTTGAAAACCCCTGATCAACATTCTGTCAGTGGCAGCTCTTATTTGGATGGAAAAATGAGTTGAATTTCGTCTGATAACTCGAGGTGAGGTTATAAAAGATTTGGCTGTTGAGTGAATCGCCATCTTTTGAAAACTTTATGGCTGCTGGCAGATTCCTACTCATCCATTTCGTTCTCATCGTGGGCATGCTGTTGTGCTTGTGAAATATCCACTTTATTGTACCGTCATTTTCATTTTGATCTGTTCATCAGTTTTTCATTCAGTTTTTCATCGTTCCAATGGGAGGTGAGTGTTGGCCACGGGCCACTATTTGCAATTTGATTTGTGCATGGTTTGGTTCAGGATTTTCCGGTTGGGAATCAAGAATTGCTTTGTTGATTTTCCAAGGTTACGTTTTTGGTCGAGACTTTTCCAATTCCCCAGCGCAAAAAGTTCATTTGCATACCTTCCAGGGGCATTTTTAACTGTCCTTTTCAAAACAATTTCTGGAAAGTTGGTTTCGTGTTATAAATAACACATCTATAGTGTGAATAAGTGAGGTTTCTGAATTTTTTGACAAACGACGTTGTCCCGTGGAATTCTTGATTTCTCAAAAGAAAAAAAAACATTTCGAGATGCAATAAAAATTGTCCATAAATTTGCATCTATCGTGAATCAAGCTTTAACAAACTTGTTTAGACATTTCAAGAGTGGAGAAGGGTGTCCTTGACGGCATCGAATTTTTAAGTCAGGAGGCTGCGAGAGTTCAGCTTTTCAGTTATCAGTATTTTGGTGAGGAGCAAAAAAATCATTATTCTAGGCAGATATTGAAGTAAGATAGATAGTTCAGTAAGATATTGAATCAGCAATATTTTGAGAGCAATATTGGAGATTGTGAGGTTTTGGAGCTGAATAGTTGAGTGCCATAATTTTTCACTAGACCATAGTTTTGAATGGTTATGATTGAGCCTCAAATTGTGGGTTTCCGTGAGGTCTCATTCGATTTCTGGAGTCGCACATTCTCATTGTTCCGAAAACTTAACAATGAGCATTCACATGCATTTCGTTTCATATGTGTGGGGGTCAGAGCTCATATCGAGAGGTTATCATCCGTGCAGATGCATATTTTTGTCGGATTTCGAGAGAATGAAGTGTGTTCATTCGTAAGATTTCGAAACTATTCTCCTTCGAGGATGAAGATCAAATTAAAGTTTCTGTTGAAGATCAAAACCTTTCTTTGAGTGAATGAGAATCATCAGAGGAATTTGGGTATTTGACGAGCTATGATCTGAGGGCTCTATTCTCTCATGTTCATATTTCAGCCTCGGGCAATGGGCATAATTGTCACCACACAGAACTGGATCAGTTGTCTGAGTTTGCACAGTAGCAAGGTCATCCTGAAACAAAAGTTAAGTTCTTGGGAAGGTTTTCAATAACGTCTTCAGTCATCCATTCTCATATGTTTCACACACACTCTGGTTCATCTGTCATATTTCCACTTTTGTTATCTATCGTTGGGAATAAACAGCCAAAGAAGAAATCTTCAATCTTCTCATTGTCTTCACGGACATCTTGGATATAGTTTTGGCCAGTCACCCCTTAGGTTTGTAATCACGCCTCAAACACTCCTGGAAATATTAAGCGAAGAACATCGCGATTTGTGGTTTATGGACACTGCATAAAAACCAGCATGATTCTGTTACGATCAAGATATTCGGTTGAGGATCAACTGCGAATGCAGGAAAGTTCATGTGGGTCTTTGTCATCAGCATTGTCAACAGCATGATTCTGTTACGATCAAGATATTCGGTTGAGGATCAACTGCGAATGCAGGAAAGTTCATGTGGGTCATGGTCTAGAGCATTAGAATGAGACACAAGAAAGGGATCCCAGACCTCACAGGCATACTCAAGGATAGGTAAAACCAAGGACATTACTCGGTCATTGCATCCTAAAACTCAATCATAAATTCGCACTTCCTAACTCTGAAGGATTCCAAATTCGCACCTGCTTTTTCAGAAAAATTCAACCCGCAGACAATTTACCCATGTTCTTGATTTTTATTGTTTCTCTGTTGAATGTTTTTGACTATGGACGCATGATTCTGAGTGGAGTGTTCCCCTGAATGTCCTGTGATTTTTATTTGCCACACGAACCCCAGTGCACTTACCCATCTCAGTTGCCCAAGATATCAAGCGTTTTGATAATCAGATTTTCATTTCGGGACACAAATGCCAAATAAGATAAACAAGCTTCACGATTGGTGTTTATGGAATGGCTATCAATGCAGGAAGAGGTGCAGCCGTCATCTTAGTCCTTTTTCAATCAGGCATATAAAGAAGCAATTATTTCCATATTAGAGTATGCATCCGTTGTTTGGAACCCATTTCCTGCCTGCCACGCCGCCGTGGCACTAGAGGAAATACAACGCTTTGCAGCTCGGAAATTGTCAATGATATTCAACGCACCAGCAGCAGTGTTAACCGATATTTGACTTGATACGGTCTCAGCTCACCGTGCTAATAAAAGACTGTGTCTCAATTCTCTCTCCTGGTGACTTTTATAGAGGAGATCACGCTATCGCAACATGAGCAAGCAGACACGACAGTAGTGGCAACTGAATACAGCTGAAATAAGCAAAAAATACGAATACGTGCACGATGATCTTTGTCGCGGTCGTGCAATGAATACTACAAAGGGAGGCGTCAAACGTTGAAGAAACTTGAATAGTGAATTCTTAGCTGCAGGACAGAACCTGTTATATCAATTTTTTGCTATTGAAATTTTCAATCGCAATAGGTGTCCTTGGACGACCTTTCCAGCGCCCAGCGAACAATTGTTTTTGAATGTAATGAAAACTTGCCCTGTTGTTACGCCTTGCAGATGTTTTGATTCGAATTGTTTTTCGAATAACAATCTAAACAAGCCATTTTAGACTTCGTAGGTCCAATTGAATATGGAAGAAAGTCAAAGCATACCAATTTGACGAAAGTGCATACTCTGTCATTATTTTTTCCGACACGCTTCCAAAATATCCCTTGAAAAAAACATCAAAGTTGTTTTTTCTGGTTTACGAATAACAAAAATTGTTTTACTTTAGGATATCGTCACAAGGTTTTGCGGCTACGAAACTGATGTTTTCGTCATTACAATATACTCCAGTTCCACCAATCTACAACACGATTGCCTGGTGCAAATGATCATTAAAACTTCGGTCGCAGCTTAGACTTTCAATATTGGGAGTTCGGTAGTTGCAGTTGTAGGAATAGAGCACATGCCTCCTGGAACAAGGAAATCGCAAAGACGTGTCTACCTCGCCAACGCGCATCATTGATCTCTGTTAGGATTAAAAAGTGGTAGAAAGAAAATGTAAAGTGTTCTCTGGTGAGGTTAAGCCCAACATTTCTACTGATGTTTGTTGCCACTTCCATAGAATTATGTCAGAAGATAGCATCAGATCTTGGATCTAGACAATTATAATATCTGGACGGTTTGTTCCAAAATGGCCAAGGATGTTCATCGATTGGTGGGGTTCCTCGGATATGCATCGGATAACACAGATATGGCAGATTTCATCCAGAATTTTGATTTTGGTTGTTACTCGCACAAATAAATTCTCCTCTAGCTAACGAAGTGATAAATAATAATAGTTGTTGTGCAATTGGAAAAAATGAAAATTAACCTATAGCTTTCCCTTTTTATGGTGTCTGTCGTGTAATTGCGGAGCGCATCACTCACATATTTCTGTAGTTCTATCAAATTAAACGGACTTTGATTCAAAACACAAACCATTTTCGTAACTTTTTTATGTCATTTATGCAATTATTCGTATAAAGCCGTTTTTGAATTCTCCTTTATCCCTCTTTAGGGCCTTTCGGCAATAATGGCGACTAATGCGAAACTCGTCAAAAAAGATGTTCTCGCCGGTGCCATATGCACAATTTGTTTACAGATAGTTGAAGAAAATGAGGCCGTTAGTGATTTTCATCGTGCTGATCATGATGAGTCTGAAGATACCTGCTCAAAACACTGATGTGAGAAATGTTTCAGTGAAATTTAAAAATGAAAGCGGCTTTTCCCACGATTTTCTCTTTTCTTTTGAGTTATACATTCAGAGCATTATCAGACACCACAACTGTTCCATCGCCGCTGTTCATAAAGGAGATGATGAAGTCCGGAAATGGCATCTAACTTGACGTCTGGGTACTCGTGTCCTGTGATAGCTATTGACCTGGTGCTCCCGATCAATCATTGGAAAAGACGGGCATGTAACGATGCAAAGGACGACAAAAAAAGTATGAGTTGAGGGCAGAAAATTGTTCGGCAGTGAATTGTAAAGAAATTTATCCAACTATATTGATTATGAAAGCTGAAATCTGGGAACAAAACGGAAGGAAATAAGGGGTGGGAAAGACGTTTATAGCCGTACGAAGCATGAGAAATACGGAGAATTACGAAGTAATGGAAGTAATAGTGATAGAAGAAAACGTCAGCAGGATTATAAAAGACGGAAGATGGTATGAAGCGGACGGGGAGCGAACGAGTTGGAAAGATAAGATAGGGAAACGTAAACCTAAAATTCTCGAGAGGAGAGACAACCAATGTGTTAAGACCGAGAAGGGAAACAATCCACAGGAACAGGTAATAACGGTAACATTGGCGAAGTGAATAGAAACAAAAGAGTGAATGGAGGAATCGATGAAGGGAAGCGAAGCAGTGGAGCAGGAAAGAATATTGTTGGTGACAGAAATCGCAGCAGACGTGAGATCGACAGCGATGAAACCACGGCGGCAACAAGAAAAAACGCGGGAAGACTGGGAATGGTGACAGTGGAACGCATGATAAAGGTAACTAGCCGGCTGCGCCGGCAACGAAAACGCGTATACGGAAAATCCGGTGTATAATTTGAGATTCCTAATTTCTGCGGATACTTATTATAGGTACACAATTTCATCTCTCACACCTTGTTTAAACAGAGCGCCTGTCGTGAACTGGCTACTTTTCAGGTTCTATTCGCTTTTTATGCGTAAAATTGAAATTTCAAACTAAAACAAAAACACTACCTAGTAACGACAACCGAATGAAGCGAGAATCTCTATTCTTTATATTTCTACCACTGGAAACTTAACCGTCGCAAATTTAAGCGGCTTGGGGATAGTAAAAAAAACTTCTCGCAGTCTTCTGTGTTTTCATAGCACATGACTTTGTCGTTTTTAACCGTTATTTGATGCTTTGTTGTGTGGAATTTATTTGTTTAGCCTTTGCGTAAGGAGGGTAATTTGCATACACTGTTAAAATTTTCTATTGATTCATCACCTGGTTCCGCATTGAGCGGGTGTCCGACCAAACATCGGACCAAAGGATATTCGGACTAAAACTCATTCGATTCAATAGCCGATCGGACATTCGGCCTGCTAGGCGTGGGTATAAAGTTAGGTTTCGTTATGAATTAAGTTCGAATGTCATCACCAACATATATCCCGCTCAAAAAAACCATTCGGACACTCGGGTAACATGCTCGGGAAAAAAGGAACTCGGGTAACATGCAACGCGAAGAAACAAACTGATAATAAAGCAACAATTGCCGATTTATCCCATGCGAAGCTCTTCAATCGATCAAATTTGGAGCAAGTTAGGTGTCAGTGCTACCATCTCAGTTGCGAACACGGACTTTTTGCACCGCACGTTTACCTGCATCCTGCGGTTCTCTTCCAAAATTTTGATAGCAAAAATTCCGCAGTGACAAAAATACACCTTCCCGGACGGTTAAAAAATATTGTTTTTTTTTCTTACCAAAAACTATCTGAACCTGACCTAACCCTGTCCCCTCTCGGAAAAATCAATGCTCGTTGGGGGCCCCGGCCTGCTATCTAAAGTCGCGGCTCGGTTTGTAAAATGGCTTCCCGGACGCGAATTCAAGAAATGAGTTAAGCGATTGGGCACATCCCCATTTTGCGTGTATCGAAAAAGTGAAAAATAAAGCCAATCTAACAAACTTGACCTGTCTAACTAACTTTTCAGCGTTTTTCCCCGATGTTTGAGGTTCGGGACTGACGGGACTCTAACATGGAATTATATGGAATAGTGCCCAAACGCGTACTCGTTTCTTAAATAAGCTTCCCGGTCCCGATCTTGCCCCGTAAAGATCTTACCCCGTAAATGTTTTATTTTTGATGGGAATGAAGCCACAAAGGCAAAAAATGTCTTTTTGTAGAGCCATTTGAAGAACTCGAAATCGAAACTGTCAAAAACATCTGGCTTTTGACTCTCTTGACAAACTCTGAACGGTAGTCTGCATCGCGATTCACTGACAACTGCCTGCGCATTCGTCCGTACGGAAATTCGCAGCTTGATGGGTTGGAGCAATGTGCCCGCCAGTGGACAGAGATTTGTCAGCCGAATCGAAATGGGGTAAAAACGGCCGCAAAACCATTCCCACCAAAAAACCTCAATAAAACGGCAGAAATTGCACATTTTTTGGAACCCATCATTCTGACTCATTCTTTCCGTTGTGAGTAACCCAAATGTTCGGAAACAAACCAATGTGTTGAAAAAACGACATCCATTCCCCCAAGAAACGATATCCACACCCCAGTTGTTGGTATTATGCGGCGTGCACACCACTCAGTTCGGACAGTTTTCGCAGTCGAAAATTTTGAAAATTTGTGACGGCCTAAAAAGGGCCGTTGGGTTTTGTTCAAGAGAACATAAAAGATTACTTCTCGATTTCTGCGTACTTTGGCACAATCCCATTGGTTCTTTGGAGTTGGTTTTTGCAACTATTTCTTCAGTTACACGAGTTTCACATTCAATAAAACGGCATAAATTGCACTTTTTTTGGTACCCTCCAAATCCATTGTTCGGATTCATTTTTTCGTCGTAATTAACCCAAATGTTCGGAAATAAACCAATGTATTGAATAAAAGACGTCCATCCCCCGAAGAAACGATAACCGCACCGCAATTGTTCGTATTGTGCGTCGTGCACACCGTAGTTCGGACAATTTTCGCCGTCGAAAATTTTGAAAATTTCCGTCGGCCTGAAAAGGGTCGTTGGATTTTGTTTTCTTGGCTTCAAAAAACAAAAGATTATTTCTCGATTTCTGTGTGCTTTAACACATGCATGCCTATTCGTTATTTGGAGTTGTTTTTGGCAACAATTTTTGAGTTGCACGAATTTACCCTCCATAAAATCGCAGAAATAGCATTTTTGGTGCACTCCAAATCAGTCGTTCGGACTCATTTCTATATCGTCGTGTGTGACCCAAATGTTTTGGAAACAAACCAATGCGTTGAATGAACGACGTCTGTCCCGCCATGAATAGATGCATGGAATTCCAATAGCGCACTGATAACCGGTGGCCAGTGCTATCTGTTGACGGCCCTGACAACGGGTAACGTTGGCGAAGGTTGTCCAGCGACAGACAGAATTCAAGAATTCAAAACATCATCGCAAAAAGAACAAAATGAAGTCTGCTTTCCGGACTCGAGCTTGGTTCTCGAGCTTGGAGCTCGGTTCTCACGCAGCAGACGTGATTCCCAGTCTTCCCGCGTTTTTTCTTGTTGCCGCCGTGGTTTCCATCTGTTTCATCGCTGTCGTTGTTCTCACGTCTGCTGCGTGAGAACAACGACAGCGATGAAACAAATCGAAACCACGGCGGCAACAAGAAAAAACGCGGGAAGACTGGGAATGGTGACAGTGGAAAGCATGATAAAGGTAATACCAACGGCAACGGGAACGAAAATAAAAATAGTTAGAAGACTGTTGACGGCAGTGGAAAAGGAAGCAGGAAAAAAAGATTGTCAAAAAATAAACTGTCTGATCTGGGAAAAACAAGAAACTTTTTGCCGTTGGATATGGAAAGCCCGCTAACTGACTCTTCTTTGTTTGTTTTTGCGTTGCCATCGAAGATTGATTTCGATGATCTGGCAACGGAAAAGGAATGCATCCAACCTATTAGAATCGTAGACTATGCTAATAATTACAGCCATGATCGAAATATTGATCCTGGTAAGGTAATAACCAAAACTGTGTTGGAGAAGATAAAAAGCAGGATTCTAGCGCATCACAGACTGTTAGTGTAGTCGCTTCTTCTCTATAACAATGACTAAGAGCAGGAGATAAATGCCAGTTATCCGATACACATGGGAGTGCACAGGCCACCTGGATTTTCTGATTTCTTCAATCCAAATGTTCTGAAATATTTCGGTTCGTTCAATTCCAACACTTACCTTGCGATTTTCTTGACAAAAATAAAATAATGCGGTGCCATCGTTAACACAGGTCGACACTACGCACATTGGAGCACAAATGGTAGCTTCATATCGGCAGGCGGACAGATGATAAGAATATTGAAGGATTTGTCCAGACTACTGCAATACAAAAGGAAATATCAGTTCGAAAGTGAGGGCCATGAGAGTCCAATTGCGGGGAAGGTTATACGAGAATTCCAAAAGAAGAAAGGGGTTTTACATAGCGTCAAGTAGTTTAAAGCAGATGTCGGATTGTCTGTTACGAATAAGTATTGAAATCCTGCAAGAATGGAACTTGGGCTGCCTCCGCTTTTTGTGCGGATTGGATTTGTATCGGCACATGCTGACATGCTAAACCCCTGGTTGTCTGTTATAACTCCATTTGACTTATCAATATGGTTGTGTCTTTTACACGTAACAGGTCATCCAACAGGTCCTAGCCATAAGCAAAATACGGCGGTCTGGTGGCAAATTCAATTTGACTAAGATTTGACTGCAAAATCTTGTCGACATCTTTCGGAACCTTATCGTCCAACCTTATAAATCATCAGGCAATGATCAATTTTTCGTCTCATTATTTTGTTGTTTTGCAGAATCTATACAGAACAAACATGAACTCGAAGCTCACGCATCCACACCATGAACCTTTAGACACTTTTCACCAGCTTTATGAGCAGAGAGAGAAACTGAAATTTTCCTCAACCTTTTACCACGAAGTGGTCATCAAATACCTGAAAAGATCCGGTGGAGAATTTGAAGCCTTGGGCAACTTCGTTGAAGACGACTGGCAGGAGTACAATGATGGAAGGATTTGTCTGTCATTGGCGAAGGCAGAAAATTACGTCTGTTTCACTTACATGGACATACATACCATTATGTATTAGAGGCACTTAAATGGTTTTCGAGCGGAAAGCGGAACCGAGGACGTTTCCGTATCATGCTGGGTAAGAATCAATGTGTGTTTCCTTCTCAACCCTGATTCTTTCCATTGTATCGCCGGTCACAGCCGTTTTGAATAAGTGGATTGTAAGTTCCCACGACGCAGGGCTGATATAGGCCTACGATAGTTTTTATACCAACGAAATTCACCTACCGGCTCCAGATTGGCAATCTCGAGCCGACTTGAGAAAGATGCATCCACCCTTGACAAAGTGTTCTGGAGTAAGATCCATCAAGCTCGAATCTCTGTTTCATCTGTTGTTTTATCCGGCGGCTGTTGTCTCTCGGTTGTTGCGTTTAACAGGGATATGATGCTGTGTAAAAACAAACGCAAGAATGAAGCCGATTTTGAAGAATTATTTGCCTGTCGGAAGACAACCGCTCCTACGTATTAGTTAATGTTTTTGAGAGGTCGGGGTGTAGTGCGGTATTGTGGAGGTCCGACGCTGCATCCATCAAAGACTGTGGTGTAGCACCGACACATTCCAAGACACAACCAAATCAAACTTGAAATTACGGTATCGGCACAAGGAGAATGTGCACTGGGAAGTAATATGGTTTACGAATCCAAAATTCAGTTTTAAACCTTAATGCTCAGTTGCAGCGACGAGGATCAAGCTTCGATCTCCGATCAAACTCTGATCTTGGATCAGGCAATGTTAAAAGCCCATGCTGGATCTCGGATCAGTGTTTGATCCGAGATCAATGCTTGATCCTTGGTAAAACTGGACGTTAATGTCCAACGACAAAATTGCGATGAGTTCCATATATCAGATAGGGAGGCGCTTTAACAATGCAATGTAAGACACTCAATTGATCAACTGAGTCGCTTGCCAAACATCTTTTCATTGTACTTTTTATAGCACTCCAGATGCCATTCCGGATAAAGTTGTACTGAAGTGTTTGTAACCAACGAATCTCGTCAAAAAACTCCCAACAGCCAGACATTCGTCAACACTTTTTGTGCGGACAAAGAATGATGGGTGCTAATTTTGTCACTTCACTGCGACTGAGTGTATGACACATGTCACTTTCAGTAAAAACCAATAAACCGTAGATTTAATGCGTGAAAATAAGTACAAGGACTTTGAGTTTTTTAATTTTGGTGAATTTTGGTGAAACTTAACGTTGTAGATAGCCAAAGTGGTGAGGGTTGATTCAAACTGGGGCCTTGATATCTTGGCGTATTATGAGACTCGGAAAATTCTTTAGACCCCAAGTGTAATAGCGTGTCCACACATTCGCGATTTTGTCGCGTTGTCGCGTCGTCGCGCGCGACAATGTTGTCCGGTGCAACGACATTGCCATGTGTGAAGAACGAATCACCATGCATAGTGAACTCCACGAAAGAAGATGTTGTCGCACCCGACAGCTTTTACGCGCGCGACGACGCGACAACGCGACAAAATCGCGAATGTGTGGACACGCTATAATGCAGCAGGTAGCTCCATAATGCACCTTCGTACTCTGGGAACCTGGATTGCCAGAGCATCACCATAGCTTCACTTCGCGTCAAGTTGTGCTGTTGCCCGCGAGATACAAGTCGGAGTGCTGCTTCTAATGGTTTTTGAATGGCGGATAAATGGGAGGCGCTGTGAAAATTGCAATGTTATCGCCATATATGGTCAGGTGTTGACATTTGTTGGCTAATTACATATGTAAAGTATTGCCGCACTCAAAACTTGCAAATCATAACCTTATTTGTTTAAGCGAATACATTCAATAGCCTTGTAAATGGGAGAGTGAACTTTCCACTTCCAATTGAACTGTATTTCCCTTCCAGATTTGATTTTTGTTTTGTGAGTACCTCACCAACTGATAGAACTTATGGGCGAAGCTTTGTCTTTTCCAAATCCCAGAACGCATTGAATTGTACAGTCATATAAGCCTTAAAACTCTTTTAGAAGAAGGCGTGGGAATTTATTTCCCGTAATCTGCGTATAAAAATATCGGGTTGCCAGAAGCAATTTCAATTTTTGTGCGATTGCTTCCGTTGTTGCATGATTTTGACCCATGGGACAGTTTTAGGCAATGATTTCAGCTTTCCAAAAATACAAAGATTATTCGAAGGTTTTTTAACCTTATTATTATAGGTGATAATGGCATACGGCGCCATTTTCATTACCGCGAAAAACGAACACAATATGGGATCTTGCGCAGCTATCGCCTTGATAAAATAGTTTAAGTAACCTTCAAATGGACCGTGGTGTGATCCAGTGTGGGTTAAAGCTAACCCGAAGCTGCGAATTAATTTTTTCCATTCAAGTAAATGGCAAAATTTACTTCGCAACCTCGGATTAGCGTTAATCCACACTGGATCACCCCACGGGGAATGATATTGGTGTTTTTTGGAACCAGAAAGTATCCGCTGAAACTCTTCCACAAGTTGAATCCGTGTTACAACGAAAAAAAAAACCGAGTAACATTTGAAAATGCATCTGAGAAACTCGATATTTCTTCAAGTCTCAACTTCTGTTCTCTATATGGTTTTACAATTCCGAAGGTTTCCGTGAAAAGTTTGCGAACATTATTCACTCGAGAAATCGAATACTTTTCAGCCTTCTAACAAAAAAGTGGAACAAAAATCCATCAATTTGTTCAAACGAAATTTAATTTTTTTCTGGATATCCAGCCGCGACCGTCATTCTATCGCATTCTCCTTTCTTATTCCAACAGCCCTTCGATGATGATGTCGCAGATTTGTGTGACGTCGAACTCAGACTCTTATATCACGTGGACTCCAATTGTCACAATTGTGCGACCGAGGACACGTGAACCACATGAATGAAACACAGAGACGAACTACTGTTCCTTTGATCGCAAACGACATATACTCGTAATTGCTAATGCATGCCAATACACATGGTTCTGCTTTCTTCCCTCAAAACACGTCTTGATGTCATGCAGACAAGTAAATGGTGGGCCGCATCTCATTCCCCATTGCAACACAACCCCAGGTTCAAGTCAACAATCAATTCAATGTACAGATTATGTTGCAAAAATGCACCTTTCTGTTGACAATGCTTATTCCTATTGCGAATGGTGCATGTCTTTTGAATTGGCTATTGGGTTGAACTTGAAGATGAGTTGTAATGGGTGCAAAATCTGAAGATTTATGGAAAGCTCGATGTCAAGAAATAAAGGTAAACGGAATATTCAGTTTTGCTATCTGGGACTGGTTATGTCACTGGTTGTCGCTTCTGTTTGGTGCAATGAATGGGATTGCAGGTTTATGTTTTGATAACTTTATTCGACTCCGGAAGTGCGCCATCCGGGAAATGTCTTGCACTGGAAGAGCTTCGGCATTGTCAAAACCCAAGCCTGGACGTAAAGCACGACATAACGCAACCGACTTTATTTTGTCGCCGCTGAAATTCACCAATCCGGCTGTAACACGTCATGATCAATACCCGAAAACTTCATGATCAATATCAGCAAAAAGCAACACAAAAGATCATAGCAAGATGCTTAAATTGACATATAGATACTTTTCGCTATAAAATAATAAACTGCGCCTCACGACCCTATTGCCATATATGCTATTTAATTTCGGCAAATAGTTGAAATTCAGCCACTTATCCCAAAAACCCAAAAAAATGTAGTTGCTACGCTGCAAAACTATGACGCGAACGAAAACCGGCACACCCTATAAAACGTGATGGCCGTAAAGATATAGGTCTATACGGAAATTACCTACAAGGAACCACAATCTCTGAATTATGTCTTCATACGAAAAAGTCGAATTCACTCCAGGAAAAACACAATAAACTCTAAGTTTCACAACTCAAAGCTTTTGGCCATGCAAAGAGACCTCACACTGTGATCACTGTTGTCCTAAAACTTATAAACGACATAAAATTGTTAACGCAAACACCACAAACTAAGAACCACACCCTGAAATAAAATAAAATAAATTAAAAAAAATAAAATAAAAAAAATAAAATAAAAAAAAATTAATTTCAATCCAAAGAAATAAAATTTTGCGGCAAAAGCAAAAAGTAATTATTGAATATGAAAACTGTGCAATACTTTCACGAATATACAGTGCGATGAAATGCGTACTCGAACGCACTCCGAATTTATGACCAGAGAAGATGACTGCTGGGTACATGCTGTCGGAACACATGCAATCAAATTGCTCAAACAACTTGAATTGATGAAAACAATGCACCAAACACGCGTCCGAAGATATCCTTATCTGCGAATCGGCACCAAAACGTGTGACTCACATGTGCCTGCTCGCAAGTAAGCCCAGACCAAACCACCACTTGGATTGTTCTCCCATCGAACCATGCCGTCAAATTACAAACCTCATGGCGCCTGCTGTCACTTAACCAATCCTAACCTGTAAAAGACTCCCCAAACCTAACTTAACTGACCAAGCACATAACTGTATCACAAGTCAATTTTCTTGTACTTGCATTTCTGTTCCCATACGTCTATTTTTAGACATTTGTTTTCATATGGTTGTTCTTTTTCTTTGTATTCACAGAAGACACTTGCTTTGTTCAGCCTATTTCGAACGACAATAATCCCACGAGACCGTAGGTCCAGTATCTTTATTCCCTTCTTTTTCTTTAACTTTCCCCCTGTTTCTCGATTGGTGTCAATCAAACAAGTCACTCCAAATACAGAGGCCGAGTACGCTGTTTTCCGTCAATTCTCTGCGCCAGTTTTCGATCGCAATGTCTTGTAAATAAGCATCTTTGATTTGGAGAAGAACTTTAACCTGCTTTGTTCCGGGGACTAACCAGGGGCTCATCGGGCGAGGTGGAAAACCTGCTGGTGCAACCAGTACTGCAGAAATACTCGTATCATTGAAGTCCATCGAAACGCTTCAACTAGATGTTTTGCCGCAAAACTTGGATATGGACGTTGTGGGACCCCAAGAACGACCCAACAGCTTTTTGGCTTTCTACAATGTTGCTTAATTCATGTTTTTTATATTTGCCACAAGCAAGAGGTATGCGATGATTGCTGCTTCCAATGATTTTGATTTGAGGCAAGCAAAACTGCGTCGGAGAGCTGATTGCGAGGATTGAATGATTATTCTTTTCATTTCAACGGTCGTTCAGAAGTTCAACTGGAGGCTTGCTGATGATGAATGACACGACATCATGAATCCGAAGAAAAGACAAGAAGCAATCACGTGGATCACCTGAGTTTAGATTCATCTTGGAGACAAGATTAGAATTGGGTGGAACCTTGTGAACAGTATCCGCAAATCAGTCCCCAATACTTAGTTCACTGAAAGGCTGGGCAGTGGTTTCGCCGGAATGTCAGATTTTGTTCCGAAAAACAAGCAGGAAAAAAACTCCATGGAAATAAAAGCTGACCCATTACTTAGGAGCACTAAGCACTTAGGGTACATGAGCAAAAGCTCCAAATTGCGCTTCCGTGGTGCATTCGCCGATCTCGGTTTTCGCAGGCGTTTTGATCATCCCTTCTTAAACTGTCCCTCACCGATAATTTGGTTCCGTGCATCAAATTTCTTTTTCAACGAAATTCTCGAACAAAATTGGCACAATACGAGTATGCAGTCAATTATAATTATTGTATCAATAAAGTGTCCCGGAAACGTCTCTAATCGGCGCGTTTTTAAGACATTTTAAGCCATTTTTGCAGTGGTACCTACAACAAAAAGACAATTTTATTTCTTTAGGTGCAATACTTGGACGCAACTAAACTAACCATTTTGTTCCTCCTGTTCATGGACTGTGGGATAAAATTTTTCAACTCATGTGGTTTTTACATCTCACTTTTGCTATCGTTATCCGAGCAGAATAATTAAAAATGCGACATAATAAAACGATTAAAAGTGAGATACTTGTATTATTCCATTGCGAAGGTAGAGTTTCTGCAAAGTTGTGTTGATGCCCCATTTGCTTTCGCTGTTGGAATTGATAACATTTTCCCCCTGTGTGGTGCATTTTCCCCCTGTCATATTCCAACAACAACTCCTTTCAAGGAACTCAAATTTAAAATTTGACCATTATCGAAAAATTCTTAACTTTCTCTCGAAAGTGGTAAACGTATACGTCAAATAACAAAAACTTATTGATTCCACCTACAAAGGCTAATCGGGCAACACACACGCAATCAAATGAGGCAACAATACAAACTTGCAAAAAACTTAATTACAAAATAAAAATAAAATATTTAAATTTTAACTTTTTTTGTGATGTGGCACTTTTATTTCTACTTGTATAATGGAGGCAACTGATAAGTGGAAAAACTGTGCATGGTGAATCAGTATTGTTGTGCCTGTACATGAACAATCATGACTAATGACTGCCATCTCTGCACTTTTAAAAAAACACGTTCTTGCGTAGATAAAGTCCATAACAGTGTCACTTTGATGGAAGCTTCGCTGGTTCAAGCGTCATTCGATTTTAGATACAAAATACCATGAGATGCATATTTGACTCGATTTTGCTTCGTAACCAATCCATGCATGCCATAGCATGTGATTGTCACACAATAATCAGGTCTTAAAATCAGAGTCGAAACCTGTGAAAACATGAATTTTGCATAACACCTACGAAGCTCCGAAAATTTGAAACGAATTAATGAAGATTCCGTTATCGAAGAAGATAATCATGGCCTTTAAATGTCTATCCGCGAGATGGATTTGTGTTTGTATTTTAGTGATTTTTCTGCATGCATCTTGTATTCGATGTGTCAATGTTTTGCAGAGGCAACATACGCTATGAAATTTATTTTCGATCGACAATCTAAAATTTGGTAATGTTCATTTCTGGGACACTTTTGCCTTAAGAAGTCCAGCCTGAAATTGATATCTGACAACTTTATAGACAGAATAAAAACGTCTAATCCAAAAAATCTTCAACTCTATAAAATGGCTAAAGGAATCAACCGCGATTGCATGACAAGACATGTGCTGCTTCTTTAGTATTCCAAATATAAAGGCGATTTTTGCATTCCTGTGAAATTTTCTTTAAGGACTATTTTTTCTAAGGCAACCTAAAATCATTAGCGATGAGGCAACTCTCTGCACATTGTTGGTTTGTTGTACAAGGCTAAGTTAAGGTATACACATGACTGTGACAAAATGACTAAGTTTCTGTGGTTGTAGAATTCGATCTTCAGGTTTGATGTAAACTTTGCTCATAGCCAAGTTTAGACAAATTAGGAATGACCATACAGGGCCTTTAAATAATAACGGGACGTTGTAAAATCGATTTTCCTTTGCAGGAACTACTCGCTCCAAAGGAGACTGCATCAGAGTTTGCTACCTGCTGTTCGCCAGCCAACACGTGGCCTTTAAAGAGATCGGGGAACCTGACTTAGCGGCAGTCCCGCGTAGAGAATTATATAGACCGAATGGCCCGTGAATAATGACAGACGAACAATTTACCACGGGCTTATGCACTAGTGGTCATGTATCATTTTTCTATGGGAGTCGCCGACGTCATTGAAATTTGGGCAGCAGAACCAGAAACGCATGATTGTATTCTCTAAAAATCCTTAAAAAAATTTGAGCGCTTTTCATTCAATGCAAAAATTTTGATGTAAAGAGAAATTGGTTATCCAAGTGTCAATTGTGCTGTCAGATTTATTACTGCAATAGAAAAAGAGTCGTTATCTATATCAGACTAGTAGAGGAGTTATGCGGACTGACAGACGCATGTGCAATGTGCAGAATTCTCTGAATAAATTCTAATCCCTGGAGCACGAGCTCATGGTCGTCGATGAGGGTAGAAAAAAGGCTTCCTAGATGGCGACGTGCAATTTCGCGTGCAGACGCCAACGTGCAGGACCGGACCCACACGATAAGCGAGAAGAGATAGCTCAAAGCAAAAGAGAAGTAAGCACACAGAGCAGTTGAGAGCACCGCTTGAAGAGTCTAAAAAAGGCTCCCCAATGACAGCGTGCGGGACCGGGTCCGTACGCCGAGCGAGAAGAGATAGCTCAAAACAAAAGAGAAGTAAGCACACAGAGAAGTTGAGAGCACCGCTTGAAGAGTCCAAAAAACAGAAAGTCGAAGTCTCAGATGATCGTGGGCAAACACACTGGCAGCAGTTCCAAGGATCACTCCGTCGAGGATAATCCTCATGTCAAACGAGAAGTTCGAGCGTAACCCCTCAGAAAAGTAAGCACAGAGCATCAGTTGAGAGCACCGCCTGAAGCAGTCAGAAAGTCAAAGAGTCTCAGATCATGGGCAAACCAAAACAAATTTTAAAGCGCAAAAGGTTGGTTCGGAACCGCAACCAGTCCAAAAAATCGAGCCCTTGGACAGTAAATCGAGGATGGAAAACTCATAAGATCAAACCTTTCAAAGAAAATCGTTGAGAGATCAACAGCACTTGTGCTAAAACAAAAGCAGGAGCAACCCAAAGAAAAACTGAATGCAGAAATTTGAGCAATCAAGAAATGAGGAGATGTGAAAATTTCGATTTTCGGCACTGGCCGCAGTTGAGAGCGCTTGAAGAGCACATAGAAAGTTAAAGTTTTGAGAGCATGGACAAATCAACAACATCTTCAAGCAGAGCAACCCAAAGAAAAACTGGACGCAGAAATTTGAGTGTGCAAGAAAAGGGCAGATGTAAATATCAGAGCAGAGCAGCCCAAAGAAAAAATCGATGCAGAAATTTGAGCAGCAGATAAAAATGGGCAGATGTGAAAATTTCGATTTTAGGAACTGACATAGCGAAGTTGAGAGCGCTTGAAGAGCATACAGAAAGTTAAAGTTTTGAGAGCATGGACAAACCAACCACATCTTAAAACACAAGTTCAGCACTACCTCTTCGAACGAGCTAGCCTTAGGACAGTAAGTCGAGGAAAAAAAAATAATCTTAGGATCTATCACGGGAATGTTTTTACGGTGGGGTTCGGTCCTTTAAAATTTAGGGAAGCACTCTGACTCTGAACTTGGGAAACTCCAGCGATCTTTGTTCACTGGACTCTTGCGATCTCCAAATTGAAAAGTTATAGCTTTAATTATAATCCCGGCAATTTAATGACACCAACTTAATAATAACGTCAAAATGACAACATTGGTAGATCACGAGAAAATACACGGAATATAATATCCAAAGTTTCTCGCCTATTGCCCAAATCCGATCATCCACACGATACGATTCACTCACAAATGTGAATCGTTCCTTTGTCGACTTAGGATATGACTGTTCACTCTTCTACACTGCCTGGTGACTTCGAGGGCTGTCGGGCGACTGACTCTGGCGTTTGACAAAGAAAAACGTTTTCGGTACAATTTTCAGGCGACAAACGCCCGACAAAATCTCGCAACTTCTTTGTCGGGTGTTTGCCACGTAACCAAAAAAAAAAAAAAAAAAGAAAATCACTGGATCGGCAAAGGAAATACGAATATGAAAGGGCTAAACAAGTGTAAAATATTTAAAAATGGCCGTCACTGTGTCGTCGCTTGCCTCTGCGACCTTGTCCTCCCAGTGGGCCCTTGCCCCCGGCAATTGCCTCTGAGTGGCGAAAATTGTCGCTTGTCAGAAACAATTGACAGGGCCAAGATTGCGCCACTTCCACAGCTGAAACGTGTGTTACGTTATACATCATATGGGTTGCGAAATAATTTAAAAGACAATTGAGATTATTTGAAGACAATTTACAAGAAAACTCAGCAGAAAATATTAATTCAAAATGAGCTGCCGGAACTGACAAGACAAAACGGGAATGTGTGGTGACATGAATGTGGCCTGTGTGATTTGAACAGAGAAGAGAAGGAAGAGGGAAGAACTAAAAGATAAAAACATTGAAAAATATACCCGGGAGAAGTTCAACTCCGTGATAGATCAAACACCTCAGAGCGAAACCCGATGAGAGATCAACTCCATGATTCAAAACAGGAGTAGGAGCAACTCAAATAAAAACTCGATGCAGAAATTAAAGCAGCGGTCAAAAATGGACAGATATGAAAATTTCAATTTTCGGCTATGGATCAGCGCAGATGAGAGCGCAGATTGAAGCACACAGAAAGTAAAAGTCCAAGAGCATGGCTGAATCGTATGGTTGATTCCATGTTGTAAACTACCCTTGAGTCAGACCTGTGAGGAAGTGCGAGGATAAAATTTGATTTGAATCACGAAAATAAATAAATTTTATTATGTGGGTGGCTGGAAGAACCTTAGTCAATCTTAAAGAAACCACCGGCGAAAGGTAATCAGGGGAGTTCTCACGAAGAAAAAGGCTCCACAATTTGGAGTATGCACCATCCGCTTGGAATGAATCTTTACTCACAACAAATTGCAATACTTCGGAGCATTCGGTGCCGTACTGCACATTTTGTTGTGGAAGAATATAGATATTGGGGCAGCCTATCTGAAATGATACTAGTGTGTAATCGTGCCCTTTATGTGAAATAAAAGATGCACCCCATGAACTAAGTGTAAAAAGAAAACCTACCCATGAACTAAGTGCGTGGAAAAAAATAATCATTCCTAAGTCTCTATCTTCTATTGGAAAAGGTTCAGAGGAGAGCAGCAAGATTCATGAAAAACAAAAATGGATCACTGAGCAAAAAGCTGGACAGAGATTAAGGAAAAAGAACCTCACTGAAACGATTCTTGATTCAATGAAACAAAAGAGAAAGATAAAAAGGCTCAATTTGAAACTCATCGTTGAACATTGGTTGGACCCACTGTGCGGAACTACCATGCGGACATTGTTCAAAGTGCAATTACATGGTTCATTTCCTATTCATTTTTTATGTTTTTGCAGAACAAACGCGAAACATAGCAGCTTTGTGCAGTTTGTGAAGCGCATAAAAAACTTTAATTTGCCGTGTGATCCATACAATTGGATTATTTCCTAATCATTTTTTATGATTTTGCAGAACAGACGCGAAACATAGCAGCTTTGTGCAGTTGGTGAAGCGCATAAAAAACTTTTTTTACCGTGTGATCCATATAATTGGATTTGCCAGCGCAGCTGAGAGTGCAGATTGAAGCACACAAAAAGTAAAAATATCAGAGTTTGGGAAAAGATCCCCTATTCAAGCACAAGTTCAGCATCATTCATTTGCTCGTACTAGGACAATAAGTCGAAGATAATAATTAATCTTAGGACCACACACCCCATCTAAACTCAATGAGAGATAGATCAACCGCAATCTTTCCACCACCACCAGCAGCAGCAGAGTGTAAAATGTTCGAGTGGAGACTGGTTTGGCGAACATCTGCCTGACGATTTTATCCCACAGCATTTCGACGGCATTCGACAGCATTCGACAACAATTTCGACAGCAATCGGAATAAAAAACTGAGCAGCCACATCATTCTTCTTGATCTGAAAAGGGTCAACATTAAATAGATGGTCATGAATTCCAATATAAAAACAAAGAGAGGCAAGGGAGAAGAAGACATGATAAAATCTGAACAACCCTCAACCTCATTGAGAAGACTAGCTCTGAGTAGACACTAGTAAAAGCGTCTGAATTTAAATTTCAAACCCACATGCAAAGTGCATCGAAATTTTGGGCGATCTTATTTTTACCCCTGACTATTTTCACGTGTATGCAACACACATCAAAACATATCGTGCGTGGTTGCAGCCTTTGAAAATTGGCAGGAGCATGAACTTTCTTTATTTTAGGGGTTGCGGTCAAATCATAAATTACACATAACACAAATGAACTGCAATGTCGCTGTTAGTTCGACTAATTAGAGAACAAAGTACCAAAGAATAAGGAACGAAAGCAAACTTAGCTAGCAAAATAGAAGAACATATCTCCAAAAGATCAATTAATCTAGACACTTTCCTAAGAGCAGCAGACAGAGATTCTCAACCGAGATCAAGATTCATCTACGAGAAGTTGCTTTTGCAACCATAGTCTCACACACACAAGAAATCGGGCAGCATGTGGCCACTCATTAAGATGCAAGAAAAGGATCCCAAGGCGACTGGCTTAATACAGAGTCCATCTGATTTCAACAGGGCTTGATACAACTACACGCCTTACACGAATAAAATGTTTTGCAGCTCATATTGCCATTGATTTCAAATGGCGCCTGAGTTAATAAATAGCTCCTATGTTCGAAGATTTTTGAAAAGGAGTGTATAAGGGACCAAGAACAATACCCTGTGACAGGGACATTTTTCGAATAGAAAATGCTCGGATGTGGAATTAAAAACTCTATCCTTAACCCCATATTTTTTTTTGTTTTTGGAAAAAAGGCAATCTCATACTCACCGACAAACTTTGCAAATGAATTTGATCCCTTGTTTTTTAGTCTTATCTCATTGCGGTGAGCTTCTTAATATCAGCCTGCAATGAAATATCTAAGCCAACAGAAAATTACTACGCACGAGGAAGAACCACGGAATCAGTAAAGTCTAATAAGGATAGCAATTTTTGTGTGCATTTGACGAATTCAAGCTGGTGGGAGACATCAAATGAAAATCGGAAAGAGTTTGTCTTTTCAGAACACCTAGTAATCATTGGTGGGCGAAAAAGCGATTGGTTTTCATTGTTGCACCCTACACCAATGCAGAGACCCAACTTCCCGACAAATGGCAATGTAATATCTGTCCCTGTGAGAGCGGCTCCACTCCGAAAAGATGACAGAAGAAGTCTGCTCTGCTCAAGGAATGGTATCCTTGCATTCTTTTCTCACTCTGAAATCAATCTGTCAGCTCAAATAGAAAGAGTCCAACGTAAAGCTGCACGGTAAGAAGTCTGCGCTGCTCAAGGAATGGTCTCCTTGCATTCATTTTTTGTTATGAAATCAATGTGTCCGGTGAATGATTTGGTCATTTCACTGGCATATCTCCCCTCACTTCTGTTGCCACTTTCTTGTGGTGGGGTTATGCCTCATGTTGCATTCGGTTTCGTTGATGAATGTCGTTGTCAATTATTCTGAGAATGAAATCTTGTCCCACAAAGAGATGAATTTTTCGGTGTTCAAAAAAAATGTTTTTTTTTCGCACAAACAAAAGTAAGTTTCAATGTCCATTCCGATATGGTTCTACCCAAGAACGAGTGCATACCAATGTCAGATTTGAACGCCTGCAGCCGCAGCTTGTACTCGTGATTCAGGTCATGACTGCAATTATTTTGATGTTGGGTTTTACAAAACATGTTTGATGTATTTTGAGATGTTACGATGGAAGAAAATCACTGAAGTGCGGCTTAGGCTTGTGTGTGTGTTCAACGAATGGTAGCCTGATTGTTCTCTACCTGCGGAAATCACAATTTTAGATCCAATGCTCAATATCCGGACCAACTTATCTGTGAAAAACAAGCCAAAGCAGGGCACTGGGGTGACGGTCAATTAACGTGGGAAGCGGGAATGAGTCAATTAAGCGCATTACGATTGTTGCACGGAAATAAACTCCACAAAACCGATAGACGTCTTGATCAATGCTTGGAAAAAGCAGGCGATACGCCAACCCAAGTGTTTTGCCTAGTTCTCACTATATGAGATGGCCTCAGCACTTACCATTCCTGGTAGACAGAAAACTGATTGTTCTGCAACCAGACGTTCGACAAAATGAAGATCTGAGCTGAAACCTTCAAACCGATCCATTTCCATTCCAACCTTTGAGAAGAAGAAGAAATGAAATGAGAAGATCAGACGAGAAAGAACGAAATCAGGTCAGTTGTGCATACCTGTTCAATTTACGTTGGACACTTCTTTTTTGCATCGACTCCAGGCTGTCATTCATCATTATTGTTGGGAAAAACACCTCACGCAAGAGGGTTTTAAAAAAGCTTTTCTCTGGCATTTTTGATGTTTTTTTAGCCCGTATCTTCAAGTTCATTTCATTTGGGGTTTTCTTCACTGGCCCTCAGAAATTTTGAAGACGTTTTTAACGGGTGTTCAACGACACATTTACTCGTAAAGTGTTATTGTTGGGTGGAATTCTGGTTTCCCTCTGAGCATCCTTGGACAGCATACTCGCAGGCTGAATATTCATACGAAATAATGAAGTTCATGGGCCTTTCGCACCCATGTGCCTCTGCCTGCACAAAAAAAAACGTTCACGACTCGATTCATTTTGGGTCATGGATTGGTTCCATTTTTGAACTGGCCGAATCAATTTGTTTTTTAGACTGAAATTATTCAGCTGAAATGTTGCCTGGGCACAATGGAAGCCACTGCTATCACATCTATTCAGACCAGTCAGCCTCATGTCTCCGATTCCAAACTGTGTTGTCGTCATTTCAGTTGCATCCAGATGATTGCCATAAACGAGGTAACGATCCACCTGCCGCACTGGGGATAACTCACACCATCACTTGGTACAGGTGGTTTCAATTTAATCAAATCAATGTTTCTCTCTCTCCCTGTTTATCCTTACCATCATGTACATTGATCCTTCTGGCAAGACCGGCTTCAATCCAGGTATTCTGGACAGCATTTGCTGAGCTATTTCGGCATTCTCCTGTTGAGGTGAATAACGTAAAAAAGCAGTAACTCTTGAAGCAACCTCCACTGAAATCATACATTCAAACGCGGGGTCCTTGGTGGCACTTCAGAATCAACGGCGACATTCAACACTGACATAAAACACCATGACATTCGCGAAATGCGTGAAATTGCATCGAGCCTTGTTGAAATTGGATGGCTTTTGTGAAAATCAGACCTTTGGATTTTCACACTTAAGGAGAGTGGCAGCGGAATTATTGTACCCATACATGTGTTTTTCCCATATAACTGTTGTTTCCGAAACTTTTCTGTCTTTCTTTTTATTCTTATGTGAGCGGTTGAAGTTAAGGCACCA